>JAKCWG010000708.1:0-66332 GCA_021464415.1 Lonicera japonica
AGCTAATTCCGAGATAGAGGTGACAACTCATCATAAAAAGATTGACATGAAGCAAGTGTATGAAATCTCATGATTTAAAGAATGAAAATTTTAAAGTGAATCCTAATAATGAAACGGAATGAAGTTTATGGGATAAATTCGTCAACTCATCGTTTCTCACTCATGGTAGAAAATAAAGAGTCTAAGTATCACATAAAGTGTAAGAAGCACTCAATATATCAATAAATGAATCAAAGATACTAACAATTTATAATCCATCTATGGAGTTTTATGAACTATTTATAATTTCTACAAAAAGGACAAAAACTCCATGAATGGGGGAAAGAGACTACAAGCTTTCTAGAACCATATAAATATGTTGTATGTTCATTAACATCCAAGAACTAAATATACAAGGCATATAAAGTCTTAACTTAATATGAAAATACCTAGAAAGCTTGAAATAATGGAAGATAAGACGAAGAAGAGGATTCACAAATATTTATCAAGCTTTAAACATGGATTGAGCCATTAATCACCGAAAATTATATCGCGATTCACCTCCGTAACCTTAGTAATAGACTACTCCATAATAGATGAGAGAACAAATATTATAGAAGAAGAAATCATTCTTACAAATTAAACACTTACAATGGAGAAATGAAGAACAATCAACAATGAGCTCTCACCTCTCTCTAGAACTTTTCTATGAAAAAAAACAAGATTATGATCTATATCCCATCCCCTAGACTAAAACAATAGTTAAAGGAGTACAAAAACTAATAAAATAAACAAGGAAAAATATCTAGGAACCAAAACCCCCGAAATAAGGCTAATGGCAGGAGTTGGTGGCTGTCCCCGCCAGGCCATGATCGATCATGGTGAACCCATGATCGATCATGGAGTCTTCTGCCTGAAGGCCAGTTTGTACCATGATCGATCATGGTATACCCATGATCGATCATGCTTCTGGGAAATTCCTCAGATCAGCATTTCGCGAGCTTTTAACGAGCGCTTGATCAATTCTTCGAAGGCCATTGCATCATATGCCTATAAACACATAGAAACACAACAAAAGCACACCTAGCGGGACGATGTTAGATACAAAACTCGCTAAGACACTCATCTCGAGATAAGAGGATAATTAGGCAAAACAAAAGCGATAAACGCGTCAAGCGACTCCCTAAAGAGCTTGTACATGACCATATTATGCGTTTATCATATGTCATTCTCTGGGTGGAGGCACAATATCCAGTATGGGCACCCTTCTCATTTCAAAGATCAAGGAAGAATATCCGGATCGAATGATGTTGACATCCTCTATTTTTCCCTTCTCCAAAAATATCCGACACCGTTTTTAAGCAGTATTATGTTACCCTTTTTCGTTCATCAACTTGTTGAGAACGCCAATGAATGTATGGTTCATGATAATGAAGCTCTCTACGACATTTGCTTATATACTCTCAAGCCTGCCGCCCGTACTTGTAAGTTGTTTTGTACTATTGTTAGGGACTCAAGGTTGTGACTCAAAAAGGTGACTCAAACGACGTAGCATAAGTGCCTTGGTCAGTACGTAAAATGGAAATAGTGTATGTCTCACCACCAACCAATGAACTTATGACACATCATTAGAATGGCTTTTTTGATTTGCAAAATTTAAGTCTCCCTGAAATTACTCTTATAGATCTTTTAGAAAAAGTCTGTCTATTTTTCAATTGAAAAATTACAAAATTAACTTGTATTATTCTAATTGTATTATTTCAAAATTAACTTGTATTATTATGTACCAATCCCTAGTATTCTTGAGGCAATGATAGTGTGCCATATGCATTACACAAAATCAGCATGCACCTAACATGTGGGTAGTACGTGCCCATGTGGAGCTTCACTATTGACTATGTGTACCACATAGTTGTACACCCAGTGTGTTATAACTTTGTTCACAACTGATATCCTATACAGGAGAAGTACATTTTACTATGGAAATGCTATCGCGAGTGTACCAGAAAATTTCTGATGTCCCATAGACTAACATTATATTATGTGATAGAAAATATCATTGCTAAAGACATATTAACTTCTAAAAGTATATGTTGCGTCTAACGGTGGTAGTGTTGTACATTTTTCTTTTTAAGATAGCACATTGATTCCATTATCAATAGAACTATCCCCTCTCGCTCTCTCCTGGCTTTTTTGTTCTTATTTTTTGGGGATAAGAGAAAGACAATTGTAGTTTCTACAATCATCCAATCATGACACATGTTTGTCAACATTTTTTGTAGTGATTTGTGAGTGGAAAAATATATGTGTATTAGTTTTACCATCCATATGATCATCTCGGACCATTAATAATTTGTACATTTCGAGAATGTACTACCCATCAATGAATATGGTAGGAAAAACCGGTTGATCAAATTGGTAAATGTAGCATTGGCTCTTTGTGAGTTCTTACCCTTAATATAGGACTAGGCTCATTCTAAATCTTTTAAACATACACTAACAATTCTCTTTTCTTCTGCATATTTTTAGTTGGCAACCTCAACCACTTGATCTCTGCTCACGTCTCAACCCCATCAGTACCCCAATCTCAACAAGAATTCTAATTCTACTCGAAAATCGTCAAAACTCATGGTTAACCTAATCCCCCTTCCCCCGGCTCTACCCTTTCATGGATGGGTTCGCATCCTTAACCTCTCAAAGGTCCCAACAATATAGATCCCTTTCCATCCTTAAACTCACCCAACAAATGTGGGACAAGAAGAATATGATATGTACCGTGGACCCTCGCCATGGCAGAAACTTATCAGCATCGATAATGTTCTGAGGCAAAATGAACAATAAAGAAGTTGACGAACAAATGACCAGTGTCCAAAAAAAGAATTCCTCATACTTGGTGGAGTGGATACCGAATAACGTTAAATCAGCCGTTTGTGATATACTGCCAAAAGGGTTGAAAATGGAGTATACTTTTGTTGGGAACTCGACCTCATTCTAAGAAATGTTTAGGTGGGTGATTGAGTAGTTCACGGCCATGTTTAGAAGTGAGGCTTTGTTGCATTGGTACATAGGCTAGGGAAAGGACGAGATGGATGGAGTTTACTAAGGCCGGAAGTAATATGAATGATTTTGTGGCAGAGTATCAGTGGTACCAGGATGCGACTGCTAATGACGAGGAGTACAAGGAGGAAGAAGTCGATGAGTATGTAGACTAGAATTCATGTGATTGACTTGTTTTTGTTTTAAATGTATTTACAAATATTGGCAATGAAAATTGCCGCTAAAAGCCTGGTCATTGTATGGATGATTTATCTGGAGACAGACTCTATATGGACTCGGCTCCTCTCCATTATCTCTTTGATCCAATTATGTCCAATGGGTATCTAATTCAATGGCTAAAAAAATGAATTTTTTTCATGAAATTTGGTAAGGATGATCTCCATAATGACTGGATCATGTCCACAAAATTTCATCAAGGAATTCAAATCGGAAGTGGGCATGATAAAAATTTGATGTATTTGTTCATTTTCGACCATTCAAATTTTAGATCATCATTTCACCCATTTATAAATTGATCTTCAGATGAAATTTTGTGAAAATGATATACTCATTATAGAGATCATCTTTGCCAAGTTTCATGAAAAAAAATCATTTGTTTAGCCATCGAATTAGACCCCATTGGACATAATTGGATCGAAGAGATAATGGAGAGGAGCTAAGTCCGACTCTATATGTATATATATGTGCATTTGAAATTGATATATTAATTTTTAAAAGTGATAAAGATGCATTGTTTATAATAATAAATTGATGATAATATATATAAAGGTGGGCCAATGTAGATTTTTTACCTAAAGTAAGGTGGGCAAAAGTTTAAATGAGTAAATATAAATATATTAGATAAATTCAGATGGACAATTGCCCATAGGCAATTGCGGATATAAACAAAATCATCCATAGGTAAACCTTGACTAAGTAAGGAATAGACACTTGATACAAAGAAGAAAGCGGTCAAAATTTTATTCAAAAATAGTATGCCATTAACGATTACAAAGAAATTCTCTTATAATGGAGAATTGCAAATAACTGCAAAAAAAAAATCCCAAAGATCATGGGTTATAGTGTTTATGACGAGAATCGCATTGAATTTGATGGAAGTCAAATATGAGCTTCCTAATCCAACTTATTACCAAATATAAACCTGCCATAAATAGTAAATTCGCGGATTCAAAGGCTTAAACAAAGGAATTTGGCTAAAAAATAGATCATGATATACCAAGAAATTGGTATAATTTATTATGCTAATTTATATTTTAAAGAGCATATATTATTACTAATATTTCTATTTTTAATGTTTTCTTAGGTGTTAGAAATAAATTGGACAAGATCGAGAAAAATAGAGGAATTAAAGTTGGTTAAGACACCTAAAGTGCTCAATACTTCTGGATGCATCAATTTTTACTTGGAGCTCCAAATCATACAATTCTTGAGCCTAATATAGCGAAAATTCATTATATTCAATTATTGGCCCATTCATATATTTACTATTTAAATTAAACAAGCTCAGCAGCTCACATGCCCAATTAAATATTTCACGTCCATTCTTGGATATTCTAAATGTAAGCCTAGCCCATGTGTAAAAGAAGAATGTCCATCAAAGCCCATTCAATTAAAAAGAAGCAATTTAGTTTAGCCCATTAATTGCTAACCTAGATTCCCAATCAAAGGAGAATGCTACCACATTATAAATCGTAGCCATGGGGATCTTATTCTTTACATTTTTTTTTTTGTTTTGTTTTATTTCTTTTTGCTTTTATTGAAGACATTGTATTTATTCAATTAATTTCATGTTAAGTAAAATTGGTTTAACTTTATTATTTTCTTGTTATTTAATTGTATTAATGCTAGTGTAAATTTGTGATAGGTTATGATAAATATATTTAATTGATTCTGTTGTACGTATTCATGCCAATTAACACTATTAATTTAATGCTTTAACATTAAATACAATTTTCACCTATTGGATGCCTATTTTAATTGATAAAAAATAAGTTGGATTCTCATTATTTTTTTATTAGATTCACCTTATGATTTGTTAAGAACGGATATAGAGTATATTCTTATGGATATAGTGAGTGTTTTGACTTTATACATAAGTTTGGTTGTGAAAAAATTGTAATTAAATTTTATAAATTAATTAAACTTGATTGATTTGATCTTCCGCAAAAATAGAGTCGATAGACCAAATTATTGCGAGACAAAAGTAGAGTTGACGTGCATGAATACTTAGGAAGATGATATTAAATATATGACTCCGAAACCCTAGTCAATTAAATTCATTAATTTTGTTCTCTTGCTTAATATTATTTAATTTGGTTCTGTTACCTTTAGTTTACTTGCTTTGCTTTACTTTGTTTTATTTACTTTGTTTTATTTTATTTGTTTGATTCTCATAAATGTTTTTAGCTAGATTAGGAATTTAGTGAAAAATTAACAAGATAATTACAAAATATATTGTTTGAATCTTTGTGGGATATATCGACCTCGCTTACACACAACACTATAAACTGTTTCATGTGCTTGGAGTAATTAAAACAGACACAACACATTGCTGTCGGAGACAATGACATGAGTTGTCTGGGCCGTTTTGGGTCAAACAGCTAGGGCTCACATAATTCTAACATCGTTAGTTTTTGAGTTTGGTGGACTTGCGACGGTCTAATTGTGAGAATCCGCAAATGCGACCCCCGGGTCTCGTCCCCGTTCGTTGGGTGTCTTGAAACGTCGGAAAGGATCCCGTCGTTCCATTTGCTTGGAGTTTGTGTTGATAATTCATATCGGGTGTCCCTACGTCTATTCTAGATGTAAAGGGGTTCGTTCAGAGTCGCCAGTACGTTTTACGAGAAAACGGACAAAAAGGGTTGTGTAAATGGAAAGGCTACAGATAAGCCTTTCTTTACACGTTTGTTTGCGAAACCGGGATTCTATAGGGTTCGGGAACTATATTACGGTTTAGGAAGGTGTTAAGCACCCATTCCGCCCTTTCGGTCTCTAGTGGACTTATATGTTTATTCTATGTTGAATAACTTGGATGCTTTTACTGACAGTCTACTACTTTTGAATAAAGACCCTAATTTTTAGGGAAAGTGGGAAAGGGTATGAAAAGCCTTTGTGTTTCGAGATCCGATGTTTTATTTTGAAAGATGTAAATACAAGTGACAAAAGTTGTATTTATTTTTAAAGAGAGTCTCCCGTATTATTTCTCAGATAATGACAGTTTTCTCGTGTTTTGACTTCTTTTGTAAAAGCTCGGATCTTGTATCGGAACTAATTTAATATGGAATCATGACTCTTGAGAAGAGAGTTATCAGACACGTCACAGTCTATAGAGAAGACAGGATATGTTGATTTTAATTCCTAGATAAGTCTTATCAGTCCAGGTTTTGAAAACAGAATTTTATCCGGACGATAACATACTTACTCTTCTGGTTTTGTAAATGATTTTATCAGGGTCTTTTGTTTTGAAGACAGTAGACTATTTATAACTTGGCAATAAGTTTATTCAAATAAAACGTGGACAAAACAACAGAAATAAAACAAGCATACAGATAAACCTGATTTTTGGGCGCGTTAGAAATTACTAGAAGAGACTTTATTTACCTTCCTGACGAGAATAATAATAAGAAAGAAAATATAATATGGCAGAGATATCTCTGGCGGTAATAATCTTCTCCTTCTTCAGATATTTCTGAGAATTCGATTCACGAGATGAGACACGTCGAGTGTCGAGAATAGATTCGATCTCTTCAGAAATAAGACGATAAACGAAAATGCCTGTTGCTGATTTCTGCACTGTTTTCGGGTGTTTTTTAGCTCTGATCTTACCCTGATGTTGCTGTGAAGTTGCTGTCCAGAACTCTTGGGGGTGCTGGCCTATTTATAGTGACGAAAGGGCAAATGTCGCGCGACATTTGGCAGTATGTCGCGCGACATGTTCCTGGAAAGTGAATATATCGCACGACATTCTTGACTGTCGCGCGACAATCTTGACTGTCGCGCGACACTTACTTTAATGATGAGGTGGTGGGGCATATGTCGCGCGACATTTACTTTAATGATGATATGGTGGGGCATATGTCGCGCGACATTTGACAGTATGTCGCGCGACAATCTTGACTGTCGCGCGACATTTACTTTAATGATGATGTGGTGGGGCATATGTCGCGCGACATGTCCTCTAATGATGACATGGTAGGGCATATGTCGCGCGACATGTTCCTAGAAAGGGGATTGTCGCGCGACATACTGGACTGTCGCGCGACATTTCTCTTTAAAACATGTTTGTATTGGCCAGCAAACCCTTTCGGGGCAGTCCCGGGTGTTTGGGTGAGTTCCGGACTAAAAAACAATACTTTCGAAGGTCGTTAGGGTTCTTGCGGGGGTCACGGATCGGGGTGTCTACACTAATGTAGCCAAATAAGCTTCTGTGGCCTATTCTATATCAATACTATTGTCAAACTTAAAATGATCATTGTTAAATCAATTAGTTAATTAGTGCATCATTTTCTTGTATATTATATTTTACATATAATGCATTACTTTGGAAAAAAAATCATAATTTTTCCTTGCACTAACACAATCCTATATCTCTATCATTTTCGTATATGCTTGCCCATTTTTACTTTTGTTATTATATTTGTTGTTTGATGTTCTTTAAATTAAATAAATTAACATTCTCATGAGAATTGTTTCCTCTTGAGTCCCCCAAGAAATATTATATGTATAATATATAATCAGATAATCATGAAGACATAGTCATCATCATGGGTTTTAGTAATTTAATTATTAGACCAAGTTGCCCAAATATCCATTTGAAAGAATACACATACAATAATAACAGCTCATTCCTTGCAAGAATTAAACAAATTAAATTAAGTTTAACTTACACCGAGTATAAAATAGAGAAGTTTTACATATATAAATAGTGTGTGTGTGGGTTTTTTTTTTTTTTTTATCAATCTATACTTTATATTATATAATTATTATATATCAATAATGTATGCAAAAAATATAAATTAATCATAGTTACAGAAATTTCTCCATTATAATCATCTATATATTATTAAATCATGAGACTTGGAAAATTGAAGTAAAAATAAGCACACTGATTTAAATGGTTATAAATATCTTATTGAATTTAAATTTTACACACTTGATAAGCGCAACAAAAAAGACATTGGACCCACAACAAAAGGGAATACAGGCCAGTACAAATATTACTTCAATAAGGTTGCAAAGTTAGAAATCATTAACAAAACAACTAATTCTTATAAGAACTTGAAAATTGAGATAAATAAATTTTTAAATTTATATTCTATTTACTTATACCAGTTTTCCTTATGCAATTTAATTTTTTGAATCATAGGTAAAAAAAATGTTTTATCAAAAATAAGTAAAAATAATGAAAACGTCTAATCAACTCAATCATCTAAGTTTTTAATTTCTCCTAAAGTTTATTATTTTTCTATTTATTTTTAGACTTTGCAATCAAACGAATCCTATAAGAAAAATCATTACTGCTTGTTGTGATAAATTTTAATACTCGCAATTTATAGTATAGCGCACGAATCAATTTATAGTGTAGCGTGTAAGCAAGATGGATCCCACAAGCACTCAAACAATATGTTTAATAATTATCTTGTTAATTTTTCACTAAATTCCTAATATAGTTCAGAAAGTTTATGATAATCAAACAAATAAAATAGAGCAAATTAAATTTAATAAAGTAAAGCAAGTAAACTAAAGTAATGGAACTAAATTAAATAATATAAAAGCAAGATAATAAAATTAACGAATTAATTGACTAGGGTTTTAGAATCATATATTTAATATCATCTTCCTTAATATTCATGCGCGTAAACTCTACTCTTATCTCGCACTAACTTGATCTCTCGACTCTATTAGATGCGAAAAAATAAAATCATAAAGTCCAATTAATTCATAAAATTCAATTGTAATTCTTCCACAGCCAAACTTATGTATATCCGTCAAAACACACCCTATATCCGCTCTTAAAAAATCATAAGGTGAATCAAACAAAAAATAATAAAAATTCAACTTTATTTTTAATCAATTAAAATAGGCATTCAATAGGAAGAATTATATTTAACATTAAAGTATTAAATTGGTAGAGTCAATTGGCATAAACATGTGCAAGGGAATCAATTAAATATACTCATCATAATTCTAACACAAATTTACGCTAGCATAAAATAAAATAAATAGACAAAAATAATAAAATTAAAGTAAACTTACTTAGCGTGTAATTAATTGAATAATAAAATTAAACTTTCTACCTGTCTTCAATTAAATGGGCTAGATTGAATTGCTTCCTTTTTTAATTAAATGGGCGAGATTTGAATTGCTTCTTTTTTTAATTAAATGGGCTTTCATGGCCATTTAGTTGGATTTGGGCCCTCTCTTGGATGGCAAGTCATAAGGCTTCATACAAATTAGGGTAGTGGACTGCTTTGTGGTATTGAGCATAAGGCCCTTTTATATACAATGGATTTTTGCCCTTTTTAGAGTGTTGAATCCTGCGTTGCAATTTCGAATCTCAAGATGGATAAATTTGAGCGCTTTTAGGTATCTTCGCAAGCTTTAATTTCTCTATTTTATCAATCTTCTCAAATTCTTTTCTAACAGCTGAAAAGTATTGAAAATATAAATATTAGTAATAATATATGTTCTTTAAATTATAAATTGACATAATAAATTACACAAATTTCTTGGAACATCACTGCACATGTCTTATGTTGACTAAAATGCCAAAGATATTTTGCGAGTGACTTGTGCATAGGCATGGGTCAAAGTGGTCCCTAAAGTGGAGGGTAATGCCTGAGGTTGGCTTCATATAGCAACAAACACCTCCCTATCTTGACAGTGGGGGGATAACGAGCTGGTGCACCCATGGTCCATACAGCTGGGTCAGTAGTCTCAAATGAACAACCACTTGTAAATTCAACAAACTAAAATGCCAAAGATATTGTCCTTTTCTTTTCCTAGCTAGGAGTTTCTTTCCTCAAACTCTCCTATCAATTTTTGTCTTCTCCCCCCTCTTGGAATGCTCTCTCTAGTTGTCCGTCGTCAATTCTTTATTTTTCAAATGGTATGTGGAATTTCTTGTGTGTACAAATAATTCAACAAACAAACAACTCTATTTAATTACATACAACACAATGTACAGTTGTATTTGAAGTCGATAACAGCACTACATTAGTAGTACTAGTCATTAGTCAATTTCGCTTCTAGTCTATCATTACCACCAATCCATTTAAATCATTACATATTTCAAATTAAAAGTCTTATAAGAAAAAGAAAATTGTTAGTAATTACCTACCCCGGAAGTTTAAACTGTTAGGTAGCTAACCAACAATGTATATATATCATGCTCTTCGATACTCCCTCTAACGTGCGACTCCCACTTGCACGCAAGTGGAGAAACAAACCAAAAAAAAACTTAACTTTGTGCACAAACAACAATGTGCAAACTTGCTGAACCTGAGTTTTGATACCATTTTAGTAATCATTTTCCCCAAAAGTTTAAGGTGGTAGGTAGCAGACTAACAACGTATATACCATGCTCCTCAACACAAACAATAGTAACCAACCTAATCAATAGTGAAAAATGTATTTAATTTTCTATTGTGATATTTTATACGTTGATTATGTTCCAAAAACAAATGAGACTCTTAATTTCCATAAGGTTAAAGCGAAAAGTGGGATGGACAAACAAAACTCCCTCCTCCCTAACTTATGGATCTAGCTTGAGTTTCGCACTGTTTCAAGAAAATGCTAATTAGAAGGTTGGGAGCAAAGCTTGTTTCATAATGCGAGATTTGATACATTAATTATGCACCGAAAGAAAATTGAACTTTTAATTTCGGACATCCTGAAAAGAAATAGTTAGCTCTTAATTAGGGACAGAGGGAGTATATACCAGTCTTACAAATACAAGCTGGAATAAGAAACTACTC
Organism: Lonicera japonica; assembly: GCA_021464415.1. Classification (NCBI taxonomy): domain Eukaryota; kingdom Viridiplantae; phylum Streptophyta; class Magnoliopsida; order Dipsacales; family Caprifoliaceae; genus Lonicera; species Lonicera japonica. Next base: position 11,013 of record JAKCWG010000708.1, read on the forward strand.
ACCATTCCAAATACAAGTCTTACATGAAATTGAAAATTAGGATTTTACCCCTATTTTTGAAACATGAAATTGGAAATTAGGAACACCTCCCTAGTTTGATATTTTGACCATAAATTGCATTTATTTAATTAATGGCGAGTTGGAATATTATGGTAAAAAGACAATTGCGCCCCTGAATATTTTAGGGTTTGCTTAATGTAAGGATTTTGAATTTTGGTTGTAATATGGAAACTAGAATTGCTGTTTTTTAAAAAAAATTTAAATTAATTAATTTTCATATTATGTATATATGTTTTCAACTATTTCTGTTACATATTCATGTTTATAATTACTTAAATATATATGTTATATATTTAAATATTCAAATATATATGTTATTTAGATATATGTTTTTAAATATATCTGTTACATATTCATTTTATATTTACTTAAAAAAATGTTATTTATATTTTGAATTATATGCTTATAATTATTCGATTGTATATTTAAATGACTGTTGAAATATATTTTTCACTTATAAATCTATATTATAAAATTTATAATATTTAAAATATCTATCATATATTTAAATATTCAAATATATGTGTTATTCATATATATGTGTTTGAATATATCTGTTCAATATTAGTGTTTATAATCACTTAATATACCTATTATTTATTCATTTGTATATTTCTAATATATCTGAAAAGAAATAGTTATATGTGTATAATTATTTATTCAATTGTATATTTCTAATATTTAAATGACTATTGTGTAAGTAAATATATATGTTTCCAACATAAATATTTTTTAAATATGATGATTCATATTAATGATTATTTTATTTAGACAAAGAAACATATAATTTAACATAATTGTTAACATGATTTGCTCAATAATGACTAATACATAATTAGCATGCATTTTGAACGGACTATTTTACAATTAACTGTATTTTTAAACTTTGGAATTTAATGCAATTTATTTCAAATTTACTCGTGGTTGGAGTGGCTGAGGATAATTATTTCCTTTTTTATATATAGTTTAAATTATTCAGAAAATTTCAGATTGAAGTTTAAAAAATGCGAAAAATTTGAAAACATTTATGAATATAGAGAGGGTTATTTAGATGCCATTTACACTTCCTTTACTATAACGTACATTTGTAAAATTTAAATATTTACCCCAAAAGCTTATGCTGGTAGGTAGCGGACCAACAATATATATACCAAGCTCTTCAACAAAAACGTTAGTGACCAACTTAATCACTAGTGAAAAAATATATTTAATTATGTGTTGTGATATATTTTATACATTGATTATGTTCTAAAAACAACAATGAGACTCTTAATTTTCATACGGGTTAAAAGGGAAAGTGGGAATATTAATTAGGGACGGACAAAACTCCCTCCTCCCAAACTTATGGCCTAGCTTGACTTTCACACTTCTTCAGGAAAACACTAATTTGAAGGTTGAAAGCAAAGCTTGTTTCGTAATGCGAGATTTGATACAATAATTATGCACCATAAAGAAATCAAAAATTTTAATTTCGGACATCATAAAAAGAAACAATTAACTCTAAATAACGGATAGAGGAGTATATGGTAGTCTTACAAATAAAAGTTGGAATAAGAAATAATCACCATTTCGAATTAACATACTATATGAAGTTGGAAATTTTAGGGGTTAGGACCACATGAAATTGGAAATTAGGATTTTACCCCTATTTTTGAAACATTATTAGGGGTTAGGACTAGATGAAATCGAAAATTAGGAACACCTCCCTAGTTTGATATTTTGACTGCAAATTGCATTTATTTAATTAATGGCGAGCTTGAATATTATGGTAAAAAGACAATTGCGCCCTAAAGTTTTTATATAATGTTTTAGGGTTTGCTTGATTTAAGGATTTCAAATTTTGGTTGTAATAAGGAAACTAGAATCTCTATTTTTTAAAATTATTTTAATTAATAATTTTCATGCTATATATATATATATATATATTCAAATATATTTTTGTAGACACCCCAATCCGTGATCCCCGTAAGAACTCTAAGAACCCTCGGTAACACCTTTTTGTGAGTCTAGGATCCATCCAAACACACTAGAAACTACTTTGCATAGTTTGTAGCCAAACAAAACTATTCTCAGAATGATTTGTTGTACGAGAAATCCATTCTTTAGGTGATTTGTCTTGTGACAAACCAGATTGTCTCACGACAAACTCCTCTAACCCAAACCATCCACTCCCTGACACATCAATCTGTCTGGGGCATCACTTCAGCTTTTTGCGGCGCAACATTGTCCCAATTGTCGCGTGATACTTTACCTTTCTGGAGGAATGTCACGCGAAAATCTTCCCCGAGTAGTATAAATAGGCCAACACCTCAAGGGTTTAAGGGAATCATCAGCTTTAATCCCAAGAAAAAAGGGTTATTATCTGTAAAAATATGATTTTCTAAGAATCCAACTTATCAAGTCTTTTCAAGGAATCTTCGAGTTTTCGATACTCGACGTCTTAGATCTCAAAGTCGAATTCTCGACTGTTTCTGGATAAGAAAAATTTATATTCACCGGATCATCTTCGATCATATTATATTTTCTCTCTCTTATCTTATTTATATCATCGGGAAGGTAATTAAAATCCCTTCTAGCAATTCAAATTAGGTATCTGTATAGTTGTTTTACTGTATTTTATAGACTTGTTTAAATTCTTATTTAAAGTTTACTGTATGTACATACTTGTTATTTTCGAAGTACTATAAGTGAGTAGGCAGTTAGCTTACTTGGGCCAACATAAACTGAAAGCATTTACTTTCATTATCCTCAAATTTAACTTGTTTTTTTGACTTGTTATATCTGTTGTTCTGTCCACTTTCTAACTGGATAAACTTATTGTCAAGTTACTATTAGTTTATTATTTTCAAAACAAAACCTCTTTTCGAAAACCTTGATAAAACTATTTTCAAAAATCAAAAGAAGTTAAACTTTATCATCTAGTTAAAATTATTTTCAAAATCCCGGATTAATAAAGTTTTCTTAGGAACTAAAATCAGATATATTCTTTCTTTCATATACACTGAAATATATCTGATACACTCTCCTCAAGAGTTCAAATTCCATATTGAATTAATTCCGATAAGATCCGATATTTTCCAAAATTAACCAAACGACGAGAAGAATTAATATTGCTATATGAGGAAACAATATCAAATTACACTCATTTCAAAAAAAAAAAACAGTTAAGATAAACCTTTGTCATTAGTAATTAAATTTCGACAAAACCAAAACATCAGATTACGAAATACAAATTTTTTTTTATCCCTTTCCCTATTTCCCCAAAAAAAAACAAATATCTTAGCGAGTAGTAGACTTTTTAGTAAAGGCATCCAAGTTTTTCAATATAGAATAAACATATAAAACCACTAGAGACTGAAAAGGCGAAATGGGTGCCTAACACCTTCCCAAACGCAACATAGTTCTCGAACCCTATAAGAATCCCAGTTTTGTAGACCAAACGCGCGGGGATAAGGCTTGCCTTGGCCTTTACCCCTACATAAACTTTTTGTACGTTTTCTTGTGAAATGTGTTGGCGACTCTGAACGAATCCACTTGGATTTAGAAATAGAAAATATGACTTATCCCTATATTAAAGCAAATAAAACGAAAGAATCTGTTCTTACATTTTAGACCCCCAAACACGGCATTGAGACCCAGGGGGTCGCATTTGCGGATTCTCACAATATTTTCAACTATTTATGTTACATATTCGTGTTTATAATTATTTAAATATATCTGTCATTTATAATTATTTATTCAATTTTATATTTAAATGATTTTTGAGATTTCTTTTTTCAATTATATATCTGTTTTATATAATTTCCAATATTTAAATAAATTTGTTATATATTTAGATATTCAAATATATATGTTATTAAATATATATGTTACATACTTTAATTTATATTTTCAATTATAGGCTTATAATTATTCAATTGTAAATTTAAATGACCGTTGAGATTTATTTTTCAATTATAAATCTTTTTTATATAATTTATAATATTTAAATATATCTATTATATATTTAAATATTCAAATAAATGTGTTATATATATATATATGTTTTTAAATATATTTTTCAAATATTAGTGTTTATAATTACTTAAATATATCTGTTATTTATATTTTCAATTATATGTTCATAATTATTTATTCAATTGTACATTTCTAATATTTAAATGATTGTTGTGTAAGTAAATATATATATTTCCAATATAAATATTTGTTAAATATTAATGATTATTTTACTTAATTACAGAGAGAATCATATAATTTAACATAACTGTTTACATGATTTGCTCAATCAATGACTAATAATTAGCATGCATTGTGGACGGAGTTTATGGGCACGTTACAACTATTTTACAATTAAACTTTGGGATTTAATGCAATTTATTTCAAATTTGGACGTGGACGGACTGGCTGGGGCAAATTATTTTCTTTTTTATATTTAGTTTAAATTATTTAGACAATTTCACTTCTAGTCCATCGTGGCCACTAATTCATTTAAATCAATGCCTATTTCAAATTAAGAATCTTACTTTTACATTTCCGCTCTTTAAGAAAAAGAAGATCTTTAGTAATTATCTACCCCAAAAGTTAAAATTGTTAGGTAGTGAACCAACAACGTATATATATACATCATGCTCTTCAATACTCGGTCTCAGATGCGGCTCCCACTCGCACCCACGTGAGACAAACCAAAAAAAAACTTCACTTCCTGTATGCACAACAATGAGCAAACTTGCGGAACCTAAGTTTTGATACCATGTTAAAAATCATTTACCCCAAAGATCTAAGCTGATAAATAACGGACCAGCAATCAATATACCATGAGGCCCTTGAAGAAAAACATTAGTAACCAACCTAATCAATAGTGAATAATTTATATAATTTTCTATTATGATATTTTATACATCGATTATGTTCTAAAAACAAATGAGACTCCTAATTTTGATATGGGTTAACGAAGGAAAGTGGGAATATTAATTAGGGACAGGCAAAACTCCCTCTTTCTCAACTCTTGCTATTATATCCACATATGAGTCACTAATAAGGTCATTGATGGCTCCAACAAGAGACACTAGAAGTGTGAAAAAGCGATTTTCTGACTATCAAGAAGTCTCTCTTCATAAAGATGTTGGGACTTCTAACAAAAGTCGGGGATGGGTGAGTATATCTTAATTTTTTTAACTGACAAGATTGAAGGATTCAATAGGAGTTACGAACTCTTGAGGTGTACACTCAATCTTAAGAATAAGCAAGTCCAACAGCGTCTTGTCCACTTTTTATTAAATCCTATTTCTTAGTTTCATTTTGGTATAAGGGGGGGGGGGGGTTCTACTCATAGCGCTATACCATAATGTACTACTTCTACTAAAGAATTACGATTGATTTAATTATATCTTGAACTTGTTCCCAATTTGGACACCTAGTCAAGCCAACAGGAAATGCCATAATTATCACAATTATGTTTTTAAATGAAGACCAATTCAAATCCTTGGTCAACCACCAGGTGTATCAGTGTACTACGTATATAAAAAAAAGATGAAGTCCAATTCAAATTAATAGTAGTAAAGCGTTGCACGTAATTAAGTGGTCATTTGGTTTGAGTTTTAGGAAAGGAATTGGGATTTTAGATTCTAGGAGAGCTCATTTCCTGGCGTGTGAGATTCCTTGCCAATGTTGGGTTAGGACTGGAACACTCTTTTCCTCTTGTTGACAATAACTTGCTAATATACTATTAAATATAAAAAATATTTTAATCAAATTATGACACTATATTGTAATATTATGAAATATAATTTATTACTATGAAAAGGAAATACATTTAGTTTTTTGTTAAAATTGGGGGTAGTTTTGTGGAAACAAAAACATATGAAATGATTCTCGGGAATCCTCTTCCCTCATCCATCATTTGAACATGGAAAGGAGTTATAAAATTCTCCATCCCTAGGAATCCTGGATTCCTTTCCAAAACTCCAACCAAACATTGGAATCTTAAGTGAACCGGACTTTAGAATTCTAGAAATGATCAAAAGGATAGGACAAACCCATAGTTCCATTTGCGTAATTTAGGTGATTACGGTTACTGCTCGGGTAATAATTTATCTATGAAAAGCTAACACCAATAATTAAGCATACGGACGAAATATAGCTAGTCAATGGCAGTGTTCTATCGAAAGCGCACAGACAATAATTAAAAAGATGATAATTTTGAATAAAAAAAAGTATAAATTACTATTCATAAAAGTACCTATAAATAGTAAAAAGTACATGAAAAGTATCTGGTGTCACTATTCATCAACATTAAAAAGTACTTTTGTTATTCAAGTCATAATTTATCTATGTGGGAGCATAATTTCAGAACATCCATTTGGGCCGAGTATCTAGACCCGAGCTAAGGCCCAAAGGAGTCGGTCCACAGTTGGAAAGGCAAGGCACAGTCAATAGGCCCAAAATAAACAGCTTGAGACAGTTGACTGCACACGATGCCCAAGCCGAATACAGCTTCGAGCTCGGCAGAGAATAGTAATGCCGAGATGGGCGCGTTGACGAATGAAGATGTGACACCTGTATAGGAAAGTACTACTAGTGTTAGTTGCCGATACGGGCGTTCTGACAATTGAAACTCTTACACCTGTAAAGCGCCATTTTCCCTATGGATAAGGACACACGCCACACGTGAGAAGGGGGATGATTGCTGATCAAGCAAGGCCCCTTTTAGTCATTTAATTCTTAACCTAGCTGAGCATTGTAACTCTAATTCTATGATTATAAATAGAAAGGGATGGCTAAAAAATAGGGGACACCCTCTGGGCACTAAGATAAAAAATTATTCTCATACAGAAGACCCTATAAAATGATCCATGTAATAAACTTTTGAGTAAAGAAAGAAACAAAAACACACGCCAAGGAAGGACATACCACTGGACTGGGAATAATATCCACCAGGGGAACCTACCAACACAACCCAAAAAACTCAGTCTTATCCATTTGCAAATTTACTGTTCATCCGCCACCTTTAGTATCTGTTATCGATTCTGCCAGTCTTGGGCTGATTCCCTCATCTATAAATTCATTTTGGGCTTGCTCAGATTTATGCCACCCACAATCTATAATAAAAGAACTTTTACCATTCAAAATTAGTTAAAAGTTGCACAATAAAGCCCGGTGTAATTCTACAATTTGACTTTAAATTTAGCTATAAAAAAAAAGAGAAGAGGGCCTACATATCAGGCAAGTCTCACGCCCACTACAAAAGACGAAATTCTCTACTTCAAAATTTCATTTTGTATTCAAATATTGGATAGCAAGCATGTATTCCCGTACCATCCGACACGGTGAAATAAAAAAAATAATAAGATAAAAAAATTAACGTACGACGAATTTAAATCGACAAAATCAATCAGTCTATTTCAAGCTAAAAAAGCTAAAAATATACCGGATTAGACTGATTGAGATGACCAATAATGTACGAACACATAACGCACGTCCTAAAAATGATAGATTGAGATGACGAATAATTTTTTAATTGATCAAGTTTTTCTTGAATTTTTTTTTTGCATGATTATATAGTTATGATGGATCTTGTTTAATTGATCTTGATTAGTAGATTTTAAATATTAATTTTTTATTAAATTTTGAATTTTTTATTTTAAGTTATGGCCTTTTTAATGTAGAGAAAATTATTAGTATGTGAGAGTTTATTGTGTGTATATTATTGGTGTGAATATTTTAACTTTAATATGACATCTTGATGTGTCTATAAAACTCATCCAATGGTGTAGAACTAATGTACACCATAACATGTGTATTTTTAACCAATATATTATTATAATTTTTGGAGAAAATTTTGGTCAAAATAGTGTTTTATAATATATATATATATATATATCTGTGGCAGGTTCAAACATGTACTAGGCGTAAAATAAAGAAATTTTACACATGCACGTCAATAACTTTTTTTCAATTTCAAAATTCATTAATCTATTGATTAGATTATTATTTTTATTATTATTATTATTATTATTATTATTATTATTATTATTATTATTATTATTATTATTATTATTATTATTATCAACAATATATGCAAAAAATTAAATTAATCACAGCTACTAGAATCCCTCATTATAAGCACAAGCCTTACAAAATTTGAGTAAAATGAAGCACGCTGAATAAATGGTTACAAATATCTTATTGATTTGATATCTACGCGCTAGATAAACACGATAAAAAAGACATTGAACCCATTGCAAAATGAAATGAAAGCCTTTACAAATATTACTTCAATATGGTTGCAAAGTTAGAAATCATTAACAAAACAACTAATTCTTATAAGAATTTGAAAATTGAGATAAATAAATTTTTATTTACTTATACCAGTATTCCTTATGTAATTTAATTTTTTGGAGGGTAGGTAAAAAAAATGTTTTATAAAAAATAAGTAAAAAGAATGGAAACATCTTATCAAATCGATCATCTAAGTTTTTAGTTTCTCCAATAATTAATTGTTTGCCTATTTATTTTTAGACTTTGCAATTAAATGAATCCTATAAGAAAAATCATTACTGCTCATGTCTTATGTTAAGAAAAATGCCAAAGATATTTTGCGGTGACTTGTGTGTAGGCATGGGTCAAAGTGATCCCTGAAGTGGAGGGCAATGCATGAGGCTGGCTTCAGAGAGCAATGAACACCTCACTCTCTTGATAGTGGAAGGATAACAAGCCGGTGCACCATGGTCCATGTAAATTAGATATTTCCTTTCCTTTTCCTAGGAGTTCCTTTAATTTCCTAAGACTTTCCTACCAATTTTTTTCTACTTTTTTTCTCTTCCCTTCGAATGCTCTCTCTAGTTGTCCCATCAATTTTTTATTTTTCATATGGTATGTGGAATTCCTTGAGTGTTCAAATAATTCAAAAAACAACCAACTCTATTTAATTACATACAATTTATACAATGTGCAGTTGGCTTTGAAGTCGATAGCAATACTACCCATTAGTCAATTTTCACTTCTAGTCTATCATGGCCACCGATTCATTTAAATCATTACATATTTCAAATTGAGAGTGTTATTTTTACATTTCTACTTTTTAAGAAAAAGAAAATCGTTAATAATTATATACCCCAAAAGTTTAGACTGTTAGGAAGTGACCAACAATGTATATATATCATGCTCTTCAACACTCTATCTAATGTGTGACTCCCAGTCCCACCCACGTGGACAGACAAGACAAAAAATATTAACTTTGTTTACCAACAACAATGAGCGAACTTGTGGAACTTGAGTTTTGATACCATATTGGTAACCATTTGCCCCAAAAGCTTAAGTTGGTAGGTAGCGGACTAACAATGTATATTCCATGAGGCTTTTCAACACAAACATTAGTAAACAACCTAATCAATAGTGAAAAATATATTAAGTTTTTATTGTGATATTTTATACATTGATGACTATGTTCTGAAAACAAATGAGAATCTTAATTTTCATACGGGTTAAAAAGGAAAGTTGGAATATTAATTAGGGACAGACAAAACTCTCTCCTCCCCAACTTATGGATCTAATTTGACTTTCACATTGTTTCAAGAAACCGCTAATTTGAAGTTTGGGAGCAAAGCTTGTTTCATAATGTGAGATTTGATACATAACTATGCACCCCCAAAGAAATCGAACTTTTAATTTCGGACATCATAAAAAGAAATAGCTAACTCCTAATATCAGATACATGGAGTACATATGGTAGTCCTACAAATACAAGCTGGAATAAGAACTACTCCCCATTCCGAATACAAATCCTACATGAAATTCGAAATTAGGGGTTAGGACCACATGGAAGAAATTGAAAATTAGGATTTTACCCCTATTTTGGAAACATATTAGGGGTTAGGACCACATGAAATTGGAAATTAGGAACACCTCCCTAGCTAGCTTGATATTTTGACCATAAATTGCATTTATTTAATTAATGGCGTGCTAGAATATTATGGTTAAAAGACAATTGCGCCCCTGATTTTTTTATAGAATGTTTTAGGGTTTGCTTGATTTAAGGATTTTGAATTTTGGTTGTACTAAGGAAACTAGAATTGCTGTTTTTAAAAAATTATTTAAATTAATTAATTTTTATGTTATATATGTATATATGTTATTCATATATATGTTATTCATATATATGCTTTTAAATATATATGTTACATATTTGTGTTTATATTTACTTAAAAATATGTTATTTATATTTTCAATTATATGCTTATAACTATTCAATTGTATATTTAAATGACCGTTGAGATTTATTTTTCAATTATAAATCTTTTTTATATAATTTACAATATTTAAACATATCTATTATATATTTAAATATTCAAAATATATGTTATATATATATATATATGTTTTTAAATATATCTGTTGAATATTAGTGTTTATAATTACTTAAATATATCTGTTATTTATATTTTCAATTATATGTTTATAATTATTTATTCAATTGTATGTTTCCAATATTTAAATTACTGTTGTGTAAGTAAATATATATATATGTTTCCAACATAAATATTTGTTAAATATTAATTATTATTTTACTTAATTACACAGAGAATCATATAATTTAAAATAATTGTTTACATGATTTCCTCAATCAATGACTAATATATAATTAGCATGCATTGTGGACGGATTTTATGGGCACGTTCGAACTATTTTACACTTAAACTTTGGGACTTAATGCAATTTATTTCAAATTTAGATGTGGGTGGACTGGCTGGGGTTAATTATTTCCTTTTTTATATATAGTTTAAATTATTTAGACAATTTTAGCATGAAGTTTAAAAAATGAGAAAATTTTGAAAACATTTATCAATATAGAGAGGATTATTTTGTTGCCATTTACACTTCCTTTACTATAACGTACATTTGTAAAATTTAAATTTTATTTATTTATAACATTTGAATATGGTTATTGCATATTAACTCATTTTACAATCATTACCATCCAAAGATTCGCATAATCAAATCACGAAAAAATTTATTGTTCATAACGCAGCTACATTATATATATCTTGACATATCCCAAATTAGAAAACACAATTTTTGAATATCAGAATACTATATTACGTATGAGAAGCACATACAAAACAGTTACAGGTATTAAATTTCAAATTACTGACTTTATGATTGTCAACGTAATCAAAATAGAAACGTGTTTATCAACAAACAAATATTTTGTTACATGGTTTTTTATTGACATTTTGTGACCTTTTTCATATTTTACAATTTTTTGTCACATCTTTCGCCAATATTAATTTTAAGAATAACGAACTTATTTATGTTTTAATATAACTAACATAGATGTTTAACCATTCATTAGATCAAATACATATATATGTGAACATTAACCGTACAAATTATAACTTGAAATTATATTATAGGATTGAATTATATTTCAATTTGCATTTCTAGGATAGTAATATCTGTTTGTGCTAATGAATGACATGAAGGAACGTATATGTTATTATTATATGTGTTATTATTAATACTATAATTTTATGCAATACTATTTTAAAAAATTATGACACCTTTATTATAATAAAAGTGTTGATAAAAAACATGTCCATCAAGACGTGTTCACGCCTAATCAAAAATAGATTTAGTCCAATGATTAGAATAATTCTTATTAATCAAGATATTATAGGTTTAATCTACATTACCAACATTTTTAATCAAAACAATTAATAATTAATGTTAAAAGTAAAATAGATTGATTAATCTAGTCTCAAAACTCATAAGTCGTAACCAAACATGCTGTCTTTCAATTGAATCAAACTACTCACACTGGGCATAAAATTGTATACAATATGCATAAATGCCTTTAAGGATATAACAGTTAAGTCGTGTGTAAAATATAAAAGCCATTTCTAAAAATAGTCGAAAATTAAGTATTTAGGAAAATATATATGATAATTTTGAGTGCTTGTCATAGCAAAAGAACTTAATTTTTTTAATTAAAGACAATCTGGTTGTATTTTTTAAAGTAAGTGTACTTCCACAGGTTTAAAGTCAGTTTGAATTTTTAATAGTTCATAATCAATCAAAATTAATGTTGAAGAAGTGGCCAAGTTAATATGTATTTGCATTTCCATTTGTGACTTTTTGAAAAAAGAAAATTAATTGAATAAAATTAGTGGTAATGTACCATACCATACCAAATTTTGGTATAACAAAGTTATTGGTACTGTAATGGTAATAGATTTGGTGAATCAAACAAAAAATAATAAAAATTCAACTTTATTTTTAATCAATTAAAATAGGCATTCAATAGGAAGAATTATATTTAACATTAAAGTATTAAATTGGTAGAGTCAATTGGCATAAACATGTGCAAGGGAATCAATTAAATATACTCATCATAATTCTAACACAAATTTACGCTAGCATAAAATAAAAATAGGCAAAAATAATAAAATTAAAGTAAACTTACTTAGCGTGTAATTAATTGAATAATAAAATTAAACTTTCTACCTGTCTTCAATTAAATGGGCTAGATTGAATTGCTTCCTTTTTTAATTAAATGGGCGAGATTGAATTGCTTCTTTTTTTAATTAAATGGGCTTTCATGGCCATTTAGTTGGATTTGGGCCCTCTCTTGGATGGCAAGTCATAAGGCTTCATACAAATTAGGGTAGTGGACTGCTTTGTGGTATTGAGCATAAGGCCCTTTTATATACAATGGATTTTTGCCCTTTTTAGAGTGTTGAATCTTGCGTTGCAATTTCGAATCTCAAGATGGATAAATTTGAGCGCTTTTAGGTATCTTCGCAAGCTTTAATTTCTCTATTTTTATCAATCTTCTCAAATTCTTTTCTAACAGCTGAAAAGTATTGAAAATATAAATATTAGTAATAATATATGTTCTTTAAATTATAAATTGACATAATAAATTACACAAATTTCTTGGAACATCACTGCACATGTCTTATGTTGACTAAAATGCCAAAGATATTTTGCGAGTGACTTGTGCATAGGCATGGGTCAAAGTGGTCCCTAAAGTGGAGGGTAATGCCTGAGGTTGGCTTCATATAGCAACAAACACCTCCCTATCTTGACAGTGGGGGGATAACGAGCTGGTGCACCCATGGTCCATACAGCTGGGTCAGTAGTCTCAAATGAACAACCACTTGTAAATTCAACAAACTAAAATGCCAAAGATATTGTCCTTTTCTTTTCCTAGCTAGGAGTTTCTTTCCTCAAACTCTCCTATCAATTTTTGTCTTCTCCCCCCTCTTGGAATACTCTCTCTAGTTGTCCCGTCAATTTTTTATTTTTCAAATGGTATGTGGAATTTCTTGTGTGTACAAATAATTCAACAAACAAACAACTCTATTTAATTACATACAACACAATGTACAGTTGTATTTGAAGTCGATAACAGCACTACATTAGTAGTACTAGTCATTAGTCAATTTCGCTTCTAGTCTATCATTACCACCAATCCATTTAAATCATTACATATTTCAAATTAAAAGTCTTATAAGAAAAAGAAAATTGTTAGTAATTACCTACCCCGGAAGTTTAAACTGTTAGGTAGCTAACCAACAATGTATATATATCATGCTCTTCGATACTCCCTCTAACGTGCGACTCCCACTTGCACGCAAGTGGAGAAACAAACCAAAAAAAAACTTAACTTTGTGCACAAACAACAATGTGCAAACTTGCTGAACCTGAGTTTTGATACCATTTTAGTAATCATTTTCCCCAAAAGTTTAAGGTGGTAGGTAGCAGACTAACAACGTATATACCATGCTCCTCAACACAAACAATAGTAACCAACCTAATCAATAGTGAAAAATGTATTTAATTTTCTATTGTGATATTTTATACGTTGATTATGTTCCAAAAACAAATGAGACTCTTAATTTCCATAAGGTTAAAGCGAAAAGTGGGATGGACAAACAAAACTCCCTCCTCCCTAACTTATGGATCTAGCTTGAGTTTCGCACTGTTTCAAGAAAATGCTAATTAGAAGGTTGGGAGCAAAGCTTGTTTCATAATGCGAGATTTGATACATTAATTATGCACCGAAAGAAAATTGAACTTTTAATTTCGGACATCCTGAAAAGAAATAGTTAGCTCTTAATTAGGGACAGAGGGAGTATATACCAGTCTTACAAATACAAGCTGGAATAAGAAACTACTCACCATTCCAAATACAAGTCTTACATGAAATTGAAAATTAGGATTTTACCCCTATTTTTGAAACATGAAATTGGAAATTAGGAACACCTCCCTAGTTTGATATTTTGACCATAAATTGCATTTATTTAATTAATGGCGAGTTGGAATATTATGGTAAAAAGACAATTGCGCCCCTGAATATTTTAGGGTTTGCTTAATGTAAGGATTTTGAATTTTGGTTGTAATATGGAAACTAGAATTGCTGTTTTTTAAAAAAATTTAAATTAATTAATTTTCATATTATGTATATATGTTTTCAACTATTTCTGTTACATATTCATGTTTATAATTACTTAAATATATATGTTATATATTTAAATATTCAAATATATATGTTATTTAGATATATGTTTTTAAATATATCTGTTACATATTCATGTTTATATTTACTTAAAAAAATGTTATTTATATTTTGAATTATATGCTTATAATTATTCGATTGTATATTTAAATGACTGTTGAAATATATTTTTCACTTATAAATCTATATTATAAAATTTATAATATTTAAAATATCTATCATATATTTAAATATTCAAATATATGTGTTATTCATATATATGTGTTTGAATATATCTGTTCAATATTAGTGTTTATAATCACTTCAATATACCTATTATTTATTCATTTGTATATTTCTAATATATCTGAAAAGAAATAGTTATATGTGTATAATTATTTATTCAATTGTATATTTCTAATATTTAAATGACTATTGTGTAAGTAAATATATATGTTTCCAACATAAATATTTTTTAAATATGATGATTCATATTAATGATTGTTTTATTTAGACAAAGAAACATATAATTTAACATAATTGTTAACATGATTTGCTCAATAATGACTAATACATAATTAGCATGCATTTTGAACGGACTATTTTACAATTAACTGTATTTTTAAACTTTGGAATTTAATGCAATTTATTTCAAATTTACTCGTGGTTGGAGTGGCTGAGGATAATTATTTCCTTTTTTATATATAGTTTAAATTATTCAGAAAATTTCAGATTGAAGTTTAAAAAATGCGAAAAATTTGAAAACATTTATGAATATAGAGAGGGTTATTTAGATGCCATTTACACTTCCTTTACTATAACGTACATTTGTAAAATTTAAATATTTACCCCAAAAGCTTATGCTGGTAGGTAGCGGACCAACAATATATATACCAAGCTCTTCAACAAAAACGTTAGTGACCAACTTAATCACTAGTGAAAAATATATTTAATTATGTGTTGTGATATTTTATACATTGATTATGTTCTAAAAACAAATGAGACTCTTAATTTTCATACGGGTTAAAAGGGAAAGTGGGAATATTAATTAGGGACGGACAAAACTCCCTCCTCCCAAACTTATGGCCTAGCTTGACTTTCACACTTCTTCAGGAAAACACTAATTTGAAGGTTGAAAGCAAAGCTTGTTTCGTAATGCGAGATTTGATACAATAATTATGCACCATAAAGAAATCAAAATTTTAATTTCGGACATCATAAAAAGAAACAATTAACTCTAAATAACGGATAGAGGGAGTATATGGTAGTCTTACAAATAAAAGTTGGAATAAGAAATAATCACCATTTCGAATTAACATACTATATGAAGTTGGAAATTAGGGGTTAGGACCACATGAAATTGGAAATTAGGATTTTACCCCTATTTTTGAAACATATTAGGGGTTAGGACTAGATGAAATCGAAAATTAGGAACACCTCCCTAGTTTGATATTTTGACTGCAAATTGCATTTATTTAATTAATGGCGAGCTTGAATATTATGGTAAAAAGACAATTGCGCCCCTAAAGTTTTTATATAATGTTTTAGGGTTTGCTTGATTTAAGGATTTCAAATTTTGGTTGTAATAAGGAAACTAGAATCTCTGTTTCTTAAAATTATTTTAATTAATTAATTTTCATGCTATATATATATATATATATATTCAAATATATTTTTGTAGACACCCCAATCCGTGATCCCCGTAAGAACTCTAAGAACCCTCGGTAACACCTTTTTTGAGTCTAGGATCCATCCAAACACACTAGAAACTACTTTGCATAGTTTGTAGCCCAACAAAACTATTCTCAGAATGATTTGTTGTACGAGAAATCCATTCTTTAGGTGATTTGTCTTGTGACAAACCAGATTGTCTCACGACAAACTCCTCTAACCCAAACCATCCACTCCCTGACACATCAATCTGTCTGGGGCATCACTTCAGCCTTTTGCGGCGCAACATTGTCCCAATTGTCGCGTGATACTTTACCTTTCTGGAGGAATGTCACGCGAAAATCTTCCCCGAGTAGTATAAATAGGCCAACACCTCAAGGGTTTAAGGGACATCAGCTTTAATCCCAAGAAAAAAGGGTTATTATCTGTAAAAATATGATTTTCTAAGAATCCAACTTATCAAGTCTTTTCAAGGAATCTTCGAGTTTTCGATACTCGACGTCTTAGATCTCAAAGTCGAATTCTCGACTGTTTCTGGATAAGAAAAATTTATATTCACCGGATCATCTTCGATCATATTATATTTTCTCTCTCTTATCTTATTTATATCATCGGGAAGGTAATTAAAATCCCTTCTAGCAATTCAAATTAGGTATCTGTATAGTTGTTTTACTGTATTTTATAGACTTGTTTAAATTCTTATTTAAAGTTTACTGTATGTACATACTTGTTATTTTCGGAAGTACTATAAGTGAGTAGGCAGTTAGCTTACTTGGGCCAACATAAACTGAAAGCATTTACTTTCATTATCCTCAAATTTAACTTGTTTTTTTGACTTGTTATATCTGTTGTTCTGTCCACTTTCTAACTGGATAAACTTATTGTCAAGTTACTATTAGTTTATTATTTTCAAAACAAAACCTCTTTTCGAAAACCTTGATAAAACTATTTTCAAAAATCAAAAGAAGTTAAACTTTATCATCTAGTTAAAATTATTTTCAAAATCCCGGATTAATAAAGTTTTCTTAGGAACTAAAATCAGATATATTCTTTCTTTCATATACACTGAAATATATCTGATACACTCTCCTCAAGAGTTCAAATTCCATATTGAATTAATTCCGATAAGATCCGATATTTTCCAAAATTAACCAAACGAGAGAATTAATATTGCTATATGAGGAAACAATATCAAATTACACTCATTTCAAAAAAAAAATAGTTAAGATAAACCTTTGTCATTAGTAATTAAATTTCGACAAAACCAAAACATCAGATTACGAAATACAAATTTTTTTTTATCCCTTTCCCTATTTCCCCAAAAAAAAACAAATATCTTAGCGAGTAGTAGACTTTTTAGTAAAGGCATCCAAGTTTTTCAATATAGAATAAACATATAAAACCACTAGAGACTGAAAAGGCGAAATGGGTGCCTAACACCTTCCCAAACGCAACATAGTTCTCGAACCCTATAAGAATCCCAGTTTTGTAGACCAAACGCGCGGGGATAAGGCTTGCCTTGGCCTTTACCCCTACATAAACTTTTTGTACGTTTTCTTGTGAAATGTGTTGGCGACTCTGAACGAATCCACTTGGATTTAGAAATAGAAAATATGACTTATCCCTATATTAAAGCAAATAAAACGAAAGAATCTGTTCTTACATTTTAGACCCCCAAACACGGCATTGAGACCCAGGGGGTCGCATTTGCGGATTCTCACAATATTTTCAACTATTTATGTTACATATTCGTGTTTATAATTATTTAAATATATCTGTCATTTATAATTATTTATTCAATTTTATATTTAAATGATTTTTGAGATTTCTTTTTTCAATTATATATCTGTTTTATATAATTTCCAATATTTAAATAAATTTGTTATATATTTAGATATTCAAATATATATGTTATTAAATATATATGTTACATACTTTAATTTATATTTTCAATTATAGGCTTATAATTATTCAATTGTAAATTTAAATGACCGTTGAGATTTATTTTTCAATTATAAATCTTTTTTATATAATTTATAATATTTAAATATATCTATTATATATTTAAATATTCAAATAAATGTGTTATATATATATATATATATGTTTTTAAATATATTTTTCAAATATTAGTGTTTATAATTACTTAAATATATCTGTTATTTATATTTTCAATTATATGTTCATAATTATTTATTCAATTGTACATTTCTAATATTTAAATGATTGTTGTGTAAGTAAATATATATATTTCCAATATAAATATTTGTTAAATATTAATGATTATTTTACTTAATTACAGAGAGAATCATATAATTTAACATAACTGTTTACATGATTTGCTCAATCAATGACTAATAATTAGCATGCATTGTGGACGGAGTTTATGGGCACGTTACAACTATTTTACAATTAAACTTTGGGATTTAATGCAATTTATTTCAAATTTGGACGTGGACGGACTGGCTGGGGCAAATTATTTTCTTTTTTATATATAGTTTAAATTATTTAGACAATTTCACTTCTAGTCCATCGTGGCCACTAATTCATTTAAATCAATGCCTATTTCAAATTAAGAATCTTACTTTTACATTTCCGCTCTTTAAGAAAAAGAAGATCTTTAGTAATTATCTACCCCAAAAGTTAAAATTGTTAGGTAGTGAACCAACAACGTATATATATACATCATGCTCTTCAATACTCGGTCTCAGATGCGGCTCCCACTCGCACCCACGTGAGACAAACCAAAAAAAAACTTCACTTCCTGTATGCACAACAATGAGCAAACTTGCGGAACCTAAGTTTTGATACCATGTTAAAAATCATTTACCCCAAAGATCTAAGCTGATAAATAACGGACCAGCAATCAATATACCATGAGGCCCTTGAAGAAAAACATTAGTAACCAACCTAATCAATAGTGAATAATTTATATAATTTTCTATTATGATATTTTATACATCGATTATGTTCTAAAAACAAATGAGACTCCTAATTTTGATATGGGTTAACGAAGGAAAGTGGGAATATTAATTAGGGACAGGCAAAACTCCCTCTTTCTCAACTCTTGCTATTATATCCACATATGAGTCACTAATAAGGTCATTGATGGCTCCAACAAGAGACACTAGAAGTGTGAAAAAGCGATTTTCTGACTATCAAGAAGTCTCTCTTCATAAAGATGTTGGGACTTCTAACAAAAGTCGGGGATGGGTGAGTATATCTTAATTTTTTTAACTGACAAGATTGAAGGATTCAATAGGAGTTACGAACTCTTGAGGTGTACACTCAATCTTAAGAATAAGCAAGTCCAACAGCGTCTTGTCCACTTTTTATTAAATCCTATTTCTTAGTTTCATTTTGGTATAAGGGGGGGGGGGGGGGGTTCTACTCATAGCGCTATACCATAATGTACTACTTCTACTAAAGAATTACGATTGATTTAATTATATCTTGAACTTGTTCCCAATTTGGACACCTAGTCAAGCCAACAGGAAATGCCATAATTATCACAATTATGTTTTTAAATGAAGACCAATTCAAATCCTTGGTCAACCACCAGGTGTATCAGTGTACTACGTATATAAAAAAAAGATGAAGTCCAATTCAAATTAATAGTAGTAAAGCGTTGCACGTAATTAAGTGGTCATTTGGTTTGAGTTTTAGGAAAGGAATTGGGATTTTAGATTCTAGGAGAGCTCATTTCCTGGCGTGTGAGATTCCTTGCCAATGTTGGGTTAGGACTGGAACACTCTTTTCCTCTTGTTGACAATAACTTGCTAATATACTATTAAATATAAAAATATTTTAATCAAATTATGACACTATATTGTAATATTATGAAATATAATTTATTACTATGAAAAGGAAATACATTTAGTTTTTTGTTAAAATTGGGGGTAGTTTTGTGGAAACAAAAACATATGAAATGATTCTCGGGAATCCTCTTCCCTCATCCATCATTTGAACATGGAAAGGAGTTATAAAATTCTCCATCCCTAGGAATCCTGGATTCCTTTCCAAAACTCCAACCAAACATTGGAATCTTAAGTGAACCGGACTTTAGAATTCTAGAAATGATCAAAAGGATAGGACAAACCCATAGTTCCATTTGCGTAATTTAGGTGATTACGGTTACTGCTCGGGTAATAATTTATCTATGAAAAGCTAACACCAATAATTAAGCATACGGACGAAATATAGCTAGTCAATGGCAGTGTTCTATCGAAAGCGCACAGACAATAATTAAAAAGATGATAATTTTGAATAAAAAAAAGTATAAATTACTATTCATAAAAGTACCTATAAATAGTAAAAAGTACATGAAAAGTATCTGGTGTCACTATTCATCAACATTAAAAAGTACTTTTGTTATTCAAGTCATAATTTATCTATGTGGGAGCATAATTTCAGAACATCCATTTGGGCCGAGTATCTAGACCCGAGCTAAGGCCCAAAGGAGTCGGTCCACAGTTGGAAAGGCAAGGCACAGTCAATAGGCCCAAAATAAACAGCTTGAGACAGTTGACTGCACACGATGCCCAAGCCGAATACAGCTTCGAGCTCGGCAGAGAATAGTAATGCCGAGATGGGCGCGTTGACGAATGAAGATGTGACACCTGTATAGGAAAGTACTACTAGTGTTAGTTGCCGATACGGGCGTTCTGACAATTGAAACTCTTACACCTGTAAAGCGCCATTTTCCCTATGGATAAGGACACACGCCACACGTGAGAAGGGGGATGATTGCTGATCAAGCAAGGCCCCTTTTAGTCATTTAATTCTTAACCTAGCTGAGCATTGTAACTCTAATTCTATGATTATAAATAGAAAGGGATGGCTAAAAAATAGGGGACACCCTCTGGGCACTAAGATAAAAAATTATTCTCATACAGAAGACCCTATAAAATGATCCATGTAATAAACTTTTGAGTAAAGAAAGAAACAAAAACACACGCCAAGGAAGGACATACCACTGGACTGGGAATAATATCCACCAGGGGAACCTACCAACACAACCCAAAAAACTCAGTCTTATCCATTTGCAAATTTACTGTTCATCCGCCACCTTTAGTATCTGTTATCGATTCTGCCAGTCTTGGGCTGATTCCCTCATCTATAAATTCATTTTGGGCTTGCTCAGATTTATGCCACCCACAATCTATAATAAAAGAACTTTTACCATTCAAAATTAGTTAAAAGTTGCACAATAAAGCCCGGTGTAATTCTACAATTTGACTTTAAATTTAGCTATAAAAAAAAAGAGAAGAGGGCCTACATATCAGGCAAGTCTCACGCCCACTACAAAAGACGAAATTCTCTACTTCAAAATTTCATTTTGTATTCAAATATTGGATAGCAAGCATGTATTCCCGTACCATCCGACACGGTGAAATAAAAAAAATAATAAGATAAAAAAATTAACGTACGACGAATTTAAATCGACAAAATCAATCAGTCTATTTCAAGCTAAAAAAGCTAAAAATATACCGGATTAGACTGATTGAGATGACCAATAATGTACGAACACATAACGCACGTCCTAAAAATGATAGATTGAGATGACGAATAATTTTTTAATTGATCAAGTTTTTCTTGAATTTTTTTTTTGCATGATTATATAGTTATGATGGATCTTGTTTAATTGATCTTGATTAGTAGATTTTAAATATTAATTTTTTATTAAATTTTGAATTTTTTATTTTAAGTTATGGCCTTTTTAATGTAGAGAAAATTATTAGTATGTGAGAGTTTATTGTGTGTATATTATTGGTGTGAATATTTTAACTTTAATATGACATCTTGATGTGTCTATAAAACTCATCCAATGGTGTAGAACTAATGTACACCATAACATGTGTATTTTTAACCAATATATTATTATAATTTTTGGAGAAAATTTTGGTCAAAATAGTGTTTTATAATATATATATATATATCTGTGGCAGGTTCAAACATGTACTAGGCGTAAAATAAAGAAATTTTACACATGCACGTCAATAACTTTTTTTCAATTTCAAAATTCATTAATCTATTGATTAGATTATTATTTTTATTATTATTATTATTATTATTATTATTATTATTATTATTATTATTATTATTATTATTATTATTATTATCAACAATATATGCAAAAAATTAAATTAATCACAGCTACTAGAATCCCTCATTATAAGCACAAGCCTTACAAAATTTGAGTAAAATGAAGCACGCTGAATAAATGGTTACAAATATCTTATTGATTTGATATCTACGCGCTAGATAAACACGATAAAAAAGACATTGAACCCATTGCAAAATGAAATGAAAGCCTTTACAAATATTACTTCAATATGGTTGCAAAGTTAGAAATCATTAACAAAACAACTAATTCTTATAAGAATTTGAAAATTGAGATAAATAAATTTTTATTTACTTATACCAGTATTCCTTATGTAATTTAATTTTTTGGAGGGTAGGTAAAAAAAATGTTTTATAAAAAATAAGTAAAAAGAATGGAAACATCTTATCAAATCGATCATCTAAGTTTTTAGTTTCTCCAATAATTAATTGTTTGCCTATTTATTTTTAGACTTTGCAATTAAATGAATCCTATAAGAAAAATCATTACTGCTCATGTCTTATGTTAAGAAAAATGCCAAAGATATTTTGCGGTGACTTGTGTGTAGGCATGGGTCAAAGTGATCCCTGAAGTGGAGGGCAATGCATGAGGCTGGCTTCAGAGAGCAATGAACACCTCACTCTCTTGATAGTGGAAGGATAACAAGCCGGTGCACCATGGTCCATGTAAATTAGATATTTCCTTTCCTTTTCCTAGGAGTTCCTTTAATTTCCTAAGACTTTCCTACCAATTTTTTTCTACTTTTTTTCTCTTCCCTTCGAATGCTCTCTCTAGTTGTCCCATCAATTTTTTATTTTTCATATGGTATGTGGAATTCCTTGAGTGTTCAAATAATTCAAAAAACAACCAACTCTATTTAATTACATACAATTTATACAATGTGCAGTTGGCTTTGAAGTCGATAGCAATACTACCCATTAGTCAATTTTCACTTCTAGTCTATCATGGCCACCGATTCATTTAAATCATTACATATTTCAAATTGAGAGTGTTATTTTTACATTTCTACTTTTTAAGAAAAAGAAAATCGTTAATAATTATATACCCCAAAAGTTTAGACTGTTAGGAAGTGACCAACAATGTATATATATCATGCTCTTCAACACTCTATCTAATGTGTGACTCCCAGTCCCACCCACGTGGACAGACAAGACAAAAAATATTAACTTTGTTTACCAACAACAATGAGCGAACTTGTGGAACTTGAGTTTTGATACCATATTGGTAACCATTTGCCCCAAAAGCTTAAGTTGGTAGGTAGCGGACTAACAATGTATATTCCATGAGGCTTTTCAACACAAACATTAGTAAACAACCTAATCAATAGTGAAAAATATATTAAGTTTTTATTGTGATATTTTATACATTGATGACTATGTTCTGAAAACAAATGAGAATCTTAATTTTCATACGGGTTAAAAAGGAAAGTTGGAATATTAATTAGGGACAGACAAAACTCTCTCCTCCCCAACTTATGGATCTAATTTGACTTTCACATTGTTTCAAGAAACCGCTAATTTGAAGTTTGGGAGCAAAGCTTGTTTCATAATGTGAGATTTGATACATAACTATGCACCCCCAAAGAAATCGAACTTTTAATTTCGGACATCATAAAAAGAAATAGCTAACTCCTAATATCAGATACATGGAGTACATATGGTAGTCCTACAAATACAAGCTGGAATAAGAACTACTCCCCATTCCGAATACAAATCCTACATGAAATTCGAAATTAGGGGTTAGGACCACATGGAAGAAATTGAAAATTAGGATTTTACCCCTATTTTGGAAACATATTAGGGGTTAGGACCACATGAAATTGGAAATTAGGAACACCTCCCTAGCTAGCTTGATATTTTGACCATAAATTGCATTTATTTAATTAATGGCGTGCTAGAATATTATGGTTAAAAGACAATTGCGCCCCTGATTTTTTTATAGAATGTTTTAGGGTTTGCTTGATTTAAGGATTTTGAATTTTGGTTGTACTAAGGAAACTAGAATTGCTGTTTTTAAAAATTATTTAAATTAATTAATTTTTATGTTATATATGTATATATGTTATTCATATATATGTTATTCATATGTATGCTTTTAAATATATATGTTACATATTTGTGTTTATATTTACTTAAAAATATGTTATTTATATTTTCAATTATATGCTTATAACTATTCAATTGTATATTTAAATGACCGTTGAGATTTATTTTTCAATTATAAATCTTTTTTATATAATTTACAATATTTAAACATTTCTATTATATATTTAAATATTCAAAATATATGTTATATATATATATATGTTTTTAAATATATCTGTTGAATATTAGTGTTTATAATTACTTAAATATATCTGTTATTTATATTTTCAATTATATGTTTATAATTATTTATTCAATTGTATGTTTCCAATATTTAAATTACTGTTGTGTAAGTAAATATATATATATGTTTCCAACATAAATATTTGTTAAATATTAATTATTATTTTACTTAATTACACAGAGAATCATATAATTTAAAATAATTGTTTACATGATTTCCTCAATCAATGACTAATATATAATTAGCATGCATTGTGGACGGATTTTATGGGCACGTTCGAACTATTTTACACTTAAACTTTGGGACTTAATGCAATTTATTTCAAATTTAGATGTGGGTGGACTGGCTGGGGTTAATTATTTCCTTTTTTATATATAGTTTAAATTATTTAGACAATTTTAGCATGAAGTTTAAAAAATGAGAAAATTTTGAAAACATTTATCAATATAGAGAGGATTATTTTGTTGCCATTTACACTTCCTTTACTATAACGTACATTTGTAAAATTTAAATTTTATTTATTTATAACATTTGAATATGGTTATTGCATATTAACTCATTTTACAATCATTACCATCCAAAGATTCGCATAATCAAATCACGAAAAAATTTATTGTTCATAACGCAGCTACATTATATATATCTTGACATATCCCAAATTAGAAAACACAATTTTTGAATATCAGAATACTATATTACGTATGAGAAGCACATACAAAACAGTTACAGGTATTAAATTTCAAATTACTGACTTTATGATTGTCAACGTAATCAAAATAGAAACGTGTTTATCAACAAACAAATATTTTGTTACATGGTTTTTTATTGACATTTTGTGACCTTTTTCATATTTTACAATTTTTTGTCACATCTTTCGCCAATATTAATTTTAAGAATAACGAACTTATTTATGTTTTAATATAACTAACATAGATGTTTAACCATTCATTAGATCAAATACATATATATGTGAACATTAACCGTACAAATTATAACTTGAAATTATATTATAGGATTGAATTATATTTCAATTTGCATTTCTAGGATAGTAATATCTGTTTGTGCTAATGAATGACATGAAGGAACGTATATGTTATTATTATATGTGTTATTATTAATACTATAATTTTATGCAATACTATTTTAAAAAATTATGACACCTTTATTATAATAAAAGTGTTGATAAAAAACATGTCCATCAAGACGTGTTCACGCCTAATCAAAAATAGATTTAGTCCAATGATTAGAATAATTCTTATTAATCAAGATATTATAGGTTTAATCTACATTACCAACATTTTTAATCAAAACAATTAATAATTAATGTTAAAAGTAAAATAGATTGATTAATCTAGTCTCAAAACTCATAAGTCGTAACCAAACATGCTGTCTTTCAATTGAATCAAACTACTCACACTGGGCATAAAATTGTATACAATATGCATAAATGCCTTTAAGGATATAACAGTTAAGTCGTGTGTAAAATATAAAAGCCATTTCTAAAAATAGTCGAAAATTAAGTATTTAGGAAAATATATATGATAATTTTGAGTGCTTGTCATAGCAAAAGAACTTAATTTTTTTAATTAAAGACAATCTGGTTGTATTTTTTAAAGTAAGTGTACTTCCACAGGTTTAAAGTCAGTTTGAATTTTTAATAGTTCATAATCAATCAAAATTAATGTTGAAGAAGTGGCCAAGTTAATATGTATTTGCATTTCCATTTGTGACTTTTTGAAAAAAGAAAATTAATTGAATAAAATTAGTGGTAATGTACCATACCATACCAAATTTTGGTATAACAAAGTTATTGGTACTGTAATAGTAATAGATTTGGTGAATCAAACAAAAAATAATAAAAATTCAACTTTATTTTTAATCAATTAAAATAGGCATTCAATAGGAAGAATTATATTTAACATTAAAGTATTAAATTGGTAGAGTCAATTGGCATAAACATGTGCAAGGGAATCAATTAAATATACTCATCATAATTCTAACACAAATTTACGCTAGCATAAAATAAAATAAATAGGCAAAAATAATAAAATTAAAGTAAACTTACTTAGCGTGTAATTAATTGAATAATAAAATTAAACTTTCTACCTGTCTTCAATTAAATGGGCTAGATTGAATTGCTTCCTTTTTTAATTAAATGGGCGAGATTGAATTGCTTCTTTTTTTAATTAAATGGGCTTTCATGGCCATTTAGTTGGATTTGGGCCCTCTCTTGGATGGCAAGTCATAAGGCTTCATACAAATTAGGGTAGTGGACTGCTTTGTGGTATTGAGCATAAGGCCCTTTTATATACAATGGATTTTTGCCCTTTTTAGAGTGTTGAATCTTGCGTTGCAATTTCGAATCTCAAGATGGATAAATTTGAGCGCTTTTAGGTATCTTCGCAAGCTTTAATTTCTCTATTTTTATCAATCTTCTCAAATTCTTTTCTAACAGCTGAAAAGTATTGAAAATATAAATATTAGTAATAATATATGTTCTTTAAATTATAAATTGACATAATAAATTACACAAATTTCTTGGAACATCACTGCACATGTCTTATGTTGACTAAAATGCCAAAGATATTTTGCGAGTGACTTGTGCATAGGCATGGGTCAAAGTGGTCCCTAAAGTGGAGGGTAATGCCTGAGGTTGGCTTCATATAGCAACAAACACCTCCCTATCTTGACAGTGGGGGGATAACGAGCTGGTGCACCCATGGTCCATACAGCTGGGTCAGTAGTCTCAAATGAACAACCACTTGTAAATTCAACAAACTAAAATGCCAAAGATATTGTCCTTTTCTTTTCCTAGCTAGGAGTTTCTTTCCTCAAACTCTCCTATCAATTTTTGTCTTCTCCCCCCTCTTGGAATGCTCTCTCTAGTTGTCCCGTCAATTCTTTATTTTTCAAATGGTATGTGGAATTTCTTGTGTGTACAAATAATTCAACAAACAAACAACTCTATTTAATTACATACAACACAATGTACAGTTGTATTTGAAGTCGATAACAGCACTACATTAGTAGTACTAGTCATTAGTCAATTTCGCTTCTAGTCTATCATTACCACCAATCCATTTAAATCATTACATATTTCAAATTAAAAGTCTTATAAGAAAAAGAAAATTGTTAGTAATTACCTACCCCGGAAGTTTAAACTGTTAGGTAGCTAACCAACAATGTATATATATCATGCTCTTCGATACTCCCTCTAACGTGCGACTCCCACTTGCACGCAAGTGGAGAAACAAACCAAAAAAAAACTTAACTTTGTGCACAAACAACAATGTGCAAACTTGCTGAACCTGAGTTTTGATACCATTTTAGTAATCATTTTCCCCAAAAGTTTAAGGTGGTAGGTAGCAGACTAACAACGTATATACCATGCTCCTCAACACAAACAATAGTAACCAACCTAATCAATAGTGAAAAATGTATTTAATTTTCTATTGTGATATTTTATACGTTGATTATGTTCCAAAAACAAATGAGACTCTTAATTTCCATAAGGTTAAAGCGAAAAGTGGGATGGACAAACAAAACTCCCTCCTCCCTAACTTATGGATCTAGCTTGAGTTTCGCACTGTTTCAAGAAAATGCTAATTAGAAGGTTGGGAGCAAAGCTTGTTTCATAATGCGAGATTTGATACATTAATTATGCACCGAAAGAAAATTGAACTTTTAATTTCGGACATCCTGAAAAGAAATAGTTAGCTCTTAATTAGGGACAGAGGGAGTATATACCAGTCTTACAAATACAAGCTGGAATAAGAAACTACTCACCATTCCAAATACAAGTCTTACATGAAATTGAAAATTAGGATTTTACCCCTATTTTTGAAACATGAAATTGGAAATTAGGAACACCTCCCTAGTTTGATATTTTGACCATAAATTGCATTTATTTAATTAATGGCGAGTTGGAATATTATGGTAAAAAGACAATTGCGCCCCTGAATATTTTAGGGTTTGCTTAATGTAAGGATTTTGAATTTTGGTTGTAATATGGAAACTAGAATTGCTGTTTTTTAAAAAAATTTAAATTAATTAATTTTCATATTATGTATATATGTTTTCAACTATTTCTGTTACATATTCATGTTTATAATTACTTAAATATATATGTTATATATTTAAATATTCAAATATATATGTTATTTAGATATATGTTTTTAAATATATCTGTTACATATTCATGTTTATATTTACTTAAAAAAATGTTATTTATATTTTGAATTATATGCTTATAATTATTCGATTGTATATTTAAATGACTGTTGAAATATATTTTTCACTTATAAATCTATATTATAAAATTTATAATATTTAAAATATCTATCATATATTTAAATATTCAAATATATGTGTTATTCATATATATGTGTTTGAATATATCTGTTCAATATTAGTGTTTATAATCACTTAAATATACCTATTATTTATTCATTTGTATATTTCTAATATATTTGAAAAGAAATAGTTATATGTGTATAATTATTTATTCAATTGTATATTTCTAATATTTAAATGACTATTGTGTAAGTAAATATATATGTTTCCAACATAAATATTTTTTAAATATGATGATTCATATTAATGATTATTTTATTTAGACAAAGAAACATATAATTTAACATAATTGTTAAAATGATTTGCTCAATAATGACTAATACATAATTAGCATGCATTTTGAACGGACTATTTTACAATTAACTGTATTTTTAAACTTTGGAATTTAATGCAATTTATTTCAAATTTACTCGTGGTTGGAGTGGCTGAGGATAATTATTTCCTTTTTTATATATAGTTTAAATTATTCAGAAAATTTCAGATTGAAGTTTAAAAAATGCGAAAAATTTGAAAACATTTATGAATATAGAGAGGGTTATTTAGATGCCATTTACACTTCCTTTACTATAACGTACATTTGTAAAATTTAAATATTTACCCCAAAAGCTTATGCTGGTAGGTAGCGGACCAACAATATATATACCAAGCTCTTCAACAAAAACGTTAGTGACCAACTTAATCACTAGTGAAAAATATATTTAATTATGTGTTGTGATATTTTATACATTGATTATGTTCTAAAAACAAATGAGACTCTTAATTTTCATACGGGTTAAAAGGGAAAGTGGGAATATTAATTAGGGACGGACAAAACTCCCTCCTCCCAAACTTATGGCCTAGCTTGACTTTCACACTTCTTCAGGAAAACACTAATTTGAAGGTTGAAAGCAAAGCTTGTTTCGTAATGCGAGATTTGATACAATAATTATGCACCATAAAGAAATCAAAATTTTAATTTCGGACATCATAAAAAGAAACAATTAACTCTAAATAACGGATAGAGGGAGTATATGGTAGTCTTACAAATAAAAGTTGGAATAAGAAATAATCACCATTTCGAATTAACATACTATATGAAGTTGGAAATTAGGGGTTAGGACCACATGAAATTGGAAATTAGGATTTTACCCCTATTTTTGAAACATATTAGGGGTTAGGACTAGATGAAATCGAAAATTAGGAACACCTCCCTAGTTTGATATTTTGACTGCAAATTGCATTTATTTAATTAATGGCGAGCTTGAATATTATGGTAAAAAGACAATTGCGCCCCTAAAGTTTTTATATAATGTTTTAGGGTTTGCTTGATTTAAGGATTTCAAATTTTGGTTGTAATAAGGAAACTAGAATCTCTGTTTTTTAAAATTATTTTAATTAATTAATTTTCATGCTATATATATATATATATATTTATTCAAATATATTTTTGTAGACACCCCAATCCGTGATCCCCGTAAGAACTCTAAGAACCCTCGGTAACACCTTTTTTGAGTCTAGGATCCATCCAAACACACTAGAAACTACTTTGCATAGTTTGTAGCCCAACAAAACTATTCTCAGAATGATTTGTTGTACGAGAAATCCATTCTTTAGGTGATTTGTCTTGTGACAAACCAGATTGTCTCACGACAAACTCCTCTAACCCAAACCATCCACTCCCTGACACATCAATCTGTCTGGGGCATCACTTCAGCCTTTTGCGGCGCAACATTGTCCCAATTGTCGCGTGATACTTTACCTTTCTGGAGGAATGTCACGCGAAAATCTTCCCCGAGTAGTATAAATAGGCCAACACCTCAAGGGTTTAAGGGACATCAGCTTTAATCCCAAGAAAAAAGGGTTATTATCTGTAAAAATATGATTTTCTAAGAATCCAACTTATCAAGTCTTTTCAAGGAATCTTCGAGTTTTCGATACTCGACGTCTTAGATCTCAAAGTCGAATTCTCGACTGTTTCTGGATAAGAAAAATTTATATTCACCGGATCATCTTCGATCATATTATATTTTCTCTCTCTTATCTTATTTATATCATCGGGAAGGTAATTAAAATCCCTTCTAGCAATTCAAATTAGGTATCTGTATAGTTGTTTTACTGTATTTTATAGACTTGTTTAAATTCTTATTTAAAGTTTACTGTATGTACATACTTGTTATTTTCGGAAGTACTATAAGTGAGTAGGCAGTTAGCTTACTTGGGCCAACATAAACTGAAAGCATTTACTTTCATTATCCTCAAATTTAACTTGTTTTTTTGACTTGTTATATCTGTTGTTCTGTCCACTTTCTAACTGGATAAACTTATTGTCAAGTTACTATTAGTTTATTATTTTCAAAACAAAACCTCTTTTCGAAAACCTTGATAAAACTATTTTCAAAAATCAAAAGAAGTTAAACTTTATCATCTAGTTAAAATTATTTTCAAAATCCCGGATTAATAAAGTTTTCTTAGGAACTAAAATCAGATATATTCTTTCTTTCATATACACTGAAATATATCTGATACACTCTCCTCAAGAGTTCAAATTCCATATTGAATTAATTCCGATAAGATCCGATATTTTCCAAAATTAACCAAACGAGAGAATTAATATTGCTATATGAGGAAACAATATCAAATTACACTCATTTCAAAAAAAAAACAGTTAAGATAAACCTTTGTCATTAGTAATTAAATTTCGACAAAACCAAAACATCAGATTACGAAATACAAATTTTTTTTTATCCCTTTCCCTATTTCCCCAAAAAAAAACAAATATCTTAGCGAGTAGTAGACTTTTTAGTAAAGGCATCCAAGTTTTTCAATATAGAATAAACATATAAAACCACTAGAGACTGAAAAGGCGAAATGGGTGCCTAACACCTTCCCAAACGCAACATAGTTCTCGAACCCTATAAGAATCCCAGTTTTGTAGACCAAACGCGCGGGGATAAGGCTTGCCTTGGCCTTTACCCCTACATAAACTTTTTGTACGTTTTCTTGTGAAATGTGTTGGCGACTCTGAACGAATCCACTTGGATTTAGAAATAGAAAATATGACTTATCCCTATATTAAAGCAAATAAAATGAAAGAATCTGTTCTTACATTTTAGACCCCCAAACACGGCATTGAGACCCAGGGGGTCGCATTTGCGGATTCTCACAATATTTTCAACTATTTATGTTACATATTCGTGTTTATAATTATTTAAATATATCTGTCATTTATAATTATTTATTCAATTTTATATTTAAATGATTTTTGAGATTTCTTTTTTCAATTATATATCTGTTTTATATAATTTCCAATATTTAAATAAATTTGTTATATATTTAGATATTCAAATATATATGTTATTAAATATATATGTTACATACTTTAATTTATATTTTCAATTATAGGCTTATAATTATTCAATTGTAAATTTAAATGACCGTTGAGATTTATTTTTCAATTATAAATCTTTTTTATATAATTTATAATATTTAAATATATCTATTATATATTTAAATATTCAAATAAATGTGTTATATATATATATATATATGTTTTTAAATATATTTTTCAAATATTAGTGTTTATAATTACTTAAATATATCTGTTATTTATATTTTCAATTATATGTTCATAATTATTTATTCAATTGTACATTTCTAATATTTAAATGATTGTTGTGTAAGTAAATATATATATTTCCAATATAAATATTTGTTAAATATTAATGATTATTTTACTTAATTACAGAGAGAATCATATAATTTAACATAACTGTTTACATGATTTGCTCAATCAATGACTAATAATTAGCATGCATTGTGGACGGAGTTTATGGGCACGTTACAACTATTTTACAATTAAACTTTGGGATTTAATGCAATTTATTTCAAATTTGGACGTGGACGGACTGGCTGGGGCAAATTATTTTCTTTTTTATATATAGTTTAAATTATTTAGACAATTTCACTTCTAGTCCATCGTGGCCACTAATTCATTTAAATCAATGCCTATTTCAAATTAAGAATCTTACTTTTACATTTCCGCTCTTTAAGAAAAAGAAGATCTTTAGTAATTATCTACCCCAAAAGTTAAAATTGTTAGGTAGTGAACCAACAACGTATATATATACATCATGCTCTTCAATACTCGGTCTCAGATGCGGCTCCCACTCGCACCCACGTGAGACAAACCAAAAAAAAACTTCACTTCCTGTATGCACAACAATGAGCAAACTTGCGGAACCTAAGTTTTGATACCATGTTAAAAATCATTTACCCCAAAGATCTAAGCTGATAAATAACGGACCAGCAATCAATATACCATGAGGCCCTTGAAGAAAAACATTAGTAACCAACCTAATCAATAGTGAATAATTTATATAATTTTCTATTATGATATTTTATACATCGATTATGTTCTAAAAACAAATGAGACTCCTAATTTTGATATGGGTTAACGAAGGAAAGTGGGAATATTAATTAGGGACAGGCAAAACTCCCTCTTTCTCAACTCTTGCTATTATATCCACATATGAGTCACTAATAAGGTCATTGATGGCTCCAACAAGAGACACTAGAAGTGTGAAAAAGCGATTTTCTGACTATCAAGAAGTCTCTCTTCATAAAGATGTTGGGACTTCTAACAAAAGTCGGGGATGGGTGAGTATATCTTAATTTTTTTAACTGACAAGATTGAAGGATTCAATAGGAGTTACGAACTCTTGAGGTGTACACTCAATCTTAAGAATAAGCAAGTCCAACAGCGTCTTGTCCACTTTTTATTAAATCCTATTTCTTAGTTTCATTTTGGTATAAGGGGGGGGGGGGGGGTTCTACTCATAGCGCTATACCATAATGTACTACTTCTACTAAAGAATTACGATTGATTTAATTATATCTTGAACTTGTTCCCAATTTGGACACCTAGTCAAGCCAACAGGAAATGCCATAATTATCACAATTATGTTTTTAAATGAAGACCAATTCAAATCCTTGGTCAACCACCAGGTGTATCAGTGTACTACGTATATAAAAAAAAAGATGAAGTCCAATTCAAATTAATAGTAGTAAAGCGTTGCACGTAATTAAGTGGTCATTTGGTTTGAGTTTTAGGAAAGGAATTGGGATTTTAGATTCTAGGAGAGCTCATTTCCTGGCGTGTGAGATTCCTTGCCAATGTTGGGTTAGGACTGGAACACTCTTTTCCTCTTGTTGACAATAACTTGCTAATATACTATTAAATATAAAAATATTTTAATCAAATTATGACACTATATTGTAATATTATGAAATATAATTTATTACTATGAAAAGGAAATACATTTAGTTTTTTGTTAAAATTGGGGGTAGTTTTGTGGAAACAAAAACATATGAAATGATTCTCGGGAATCCTCTTCCCTCATCCATCATTTGAACATGGAAAGGAGTTATAAAATTCTCCATCCCTAGGAATCCTGGATTCCTTTCCAAAACTCCAACCAAACATTGGAATCTTAAGTGAACCGGACTTTAGAATTCTAGAAATGATCAAAAGGATAGGACAAACCCATAGTTCCATTTGCGTAATTTAGGTGATTACGGTTACTGCTCGGGTAATAATTTATCTATGAAAAGCTAACACCAATAATTAAGCATACGGACGAAATATAGCTAGTCAATGGCAGTGTTCTATCGAAAGCGCACAGACAATAATTAAAAAGATGATAATTTTGAATAAAAAAAGTATAAATTACTATTCATAAAAGTACCTATAAATAGTAAAAAGTACATGAAAAGTATCTGGTGTCACTATTCATCAACATTAAAAAGTACTTTTGTTATTCAAGTCATAATTTATCTATGTGGGAGCATAATTTCAGAACATCCATTTGGGCCGAGTATCTAGACCCGAGCTAAGGCCCAAAGGAGTCGGTCCACAGTTGGAAAGGCAAGGCACAGTCAATAGGCCCAAAATAAACAGCTTGAGACAGTTGACTGCACACGATGCCCAAGCCGAATACAGCTTCGAGCTCGGCAGAGAATAGTAATGCCGAGATGGGCGCGTTGACGAATGAAGATGTGACACCTGTATAGGAAAGTACTACTAGTGTTAGTTGCCGATACGGGCGTTCTGACAATTGAAACTCTTACACCTGTAAAGCGCCATTTTCCCTATGGATAAGGACACACGCCACACGTGAGAAGGGGGATGATTGCTGATCAAGCAAGGCCCCTTTTAGTCATTTAATTCTTAACCTAGCTGAGCATTGTAACTCTAATTCTATGATTATAAATAGAAAGGGATGGCTAAAAAATAGGGGACACCCTCTGGGCACTAAGATAAAAAATTATTCTCATACAGAAGACCCTATAAAATGATCCATGTAATAAACTTTTGAGTAAAGAAAGAAACAAAAACACACGCCAAGGAAGGACATACCACTGGACTGGGAATAATATCCACCAGGGGAACCTACCAACACAACCCAAAAAACTCAGTCTTATCCATTTGCAAATTTACTGTTCATCCGCCACCTTTAGTATCTGTTATCGATTCTGCCAGTCTTGGGCTGATTCCCTCATCTATAAATTCATTTTGGGCTTGCTCAGATTTATGCCACCCACAATCTATAATAAAAGAACTTTTACCATTCAAAATTAGTTAAAAGTTGCACAATAAAGCCCGGTGTAATTCTACAATTTGACTTTAAATTTAGCTATAAAAAAAAAGAGAAGAGGGCCTACATATCAGGCAAGTCTCACGCCCACTACAAAAGACGAAATTCTCTACTTCAAAATTTCATTTTGTATTCAAATATTGGATAGCAAGCATGTATTCCCGTACCATCCGACACGGTGAAATAAAAAAAATAATAAGATAAAAAAATTAACGTACGACGAATTTAAATCGACAAAATCAATCAGTCTATTTCAAGCTAAAAAAGCTAAAAATATACCGGATTAGACTGATTGAGATGACCAATAATGTACGAACACATAACGCACGTCCTAAAAATGATAGATTGAGATGACGAATAATTTTTTAATTGATCAAGTTTTTCTTGAATTTTTTTTTTGCATGATTATATAGTTATGATGGATCTTGTTTAATTGATCTTGATTAGTAGATTTTAAATATTAATTTTTTATTAAATTTTGAATTTTTTATTTTAAGTTATGGCCTTTTTAATGTAGAGAAAATTATTAGTATGTGAGAGTTTATTGTGTGTATATTATTGGTGTGAATATTTTAACTTTAATATGACATCTTGATGTGTCTATAAAACTCATCCA
Source organism: Lonicera japonica (assembly GCA_021464415.1). NCBI lineage: Eukaryota > Viridiplantae > Streptophyta > Magnoliopsida > Dipsacales > Caprifoliaceae > Lonicera > Lonicera japonica. Next base: position 47,294 of record JAKCWG010000708.1, read on the forward strand.
ATGGTGTAGAACTAATGTACACCATAACATGTGTATTTTTAACCAATATATTATTATAATTTTTGGAGAAAATTTTGGTCAAAATAGTGTTTTATAATATATATATATATATATATATCTGTGGCAGGTTCAAACATGTACTAGGCGTAAAATAAAGAAATTTTACACATGCACGTCAATAACTTTTTTTCAATTTCAAAATTCATTAATCTATTGATTAGATTATTATTTTTATTATTATTATTATTATTATTATTATTATTATTATTATTATTATTATTATTATTATTGTTATTATTATTATCAACAATATATGCAAAAAATTAAATTAATCACAGCTACTAGAATCCCTCATTATAAGCACAAGCCTTACAAAATTTGAGTAAAATGAAGCACGCTGAATAAATGGTTACAAATATCTTATTGATTTGATATCTACGCGCTAGATAAACACGATAAAAAAGACATTGAACCCATTGCAAAATGAAATGAAAGCCTTTACAAATATTACTTCAATATGGTTGCAAAGTTAGAAATCATTAACAAAACAACTAATTCTTATAAGAATTTGAAAATTGAGATAAATAAATTTTTATTTACTTATACCAGTATTCCTTATGTAATTTAATTTTTTGGAGGGTAGGTAAAAAAAATGTTTTATAAAAAATAAGTAAAAAGAATGGAAACATCTTATCAAATCGATCATCTAAGTTTTTAGTTTCTCCAATAATTAATTGTTTGCCTATTTATTTTTAGACTTTGCAATTAAATGAATCCTATAAGAAAAATCATTACTGCTCATGTCTTATGTTAAGAAAAATGCCAAAGATATTTTGCGGTGACTTGTGTGTAGGCATGGGTCAAAGTGATCCCTGAAGTGGAGGGCAATGCATGAGGCTGGCTTCAGAGAGCAATGAACACCTCACTCTCTTGATAGTGGAAGGATAACAAGCCGGTGCACCATGGTCCATGTAAATTAGATATTTCCTTTCCTTTTCCTAGGAGTTCCTTTAATTTCCTAAGACTTTCCTACCAATTTTTTTCTACTTTTTTTCTCTTCCCTTCGAATGCTCTCTCTAGTTGTCCCATCAATTTTTTATTTTTCATATGGTATGTGGAATTCCTTGAGTGTTCAAATAATTCAAAAAACAACCAACTCTATTTAATTACATACAATTTATACAATGTGCAGTTGGCTTTGAAGTCGATAGCAATACTACCCATTAGTCAATTTTCACTTCTAGTCTATCATGGCCACCGATTCATTTAAATCATTACATATTTCAAATTGAGAGTGTTATTTTTACATTTCTACTTTTTAAGAAAAAGAAAATCGTTAATAATTATATACCCCAAAAGTTTAGACTGTTAGGAAGTGACCAACAATGTATATATATCATGCTCTTCAACACTCTATCTAATGTGTGACTCCCAGTCCCACCCACGTGGACAGACAAGACAAAAAATATTAACTTTGTTTACCAACAACAATGAGCGAACTTGTGGAACTTGAGTTTTGATACCATATTGGTAACCATTTGCCCCAAAAGCTTAAGTTGGTAGGTAGCGGACTAACAATGTATATTCCATGAGGCTTTTCAACACAAACATTAGTAAACAACCTAATCAATAGTGAAAAATATATTAAGTTTTTATTGTGATATTTTATACATTGATGACTATGTTCTGAAAACAAATGAGAATCTTAATTTTCATACGGGTTAAAAAGGAAAGTTGGAATATTAATTAGGGACAGACAAAACTCTCTCCTCCCCAACTTATGGATCTAATTTGACTTTCACATTGTTTCAAGAAACCGCTAATTTGAAGTTTGGGAGCAAAGCTTGTTTCATAATGTGAGATTTGATACATAACTATGCACCCCCAAAGAAATCGAACTTTTAATTTCGGACATCATAAAAAGAAATAGCTAACTCCTAATATTAGATACATGGAGTACATATGGTAGTCCTACAAATACAAGCTGGAATAAGAACTACTCCCCATTCCGAATACAAATCCTACATGAAATTCGAAATTAGGGGTTAGGACCACATGGAAGAAATTGAAAATTAGGATTTTACCCCTATTTTGGAAACATATTAGGGGTTAGGACCACATGAAATTGGAAATTAGGAACACCTCCCTAGCTAGCTTGATATTTTGACCATAAATTGCATTTATTTAATTAATGGCGTGCTAGAATATTATGGTTAAAAGACAATTGCGCCCCTGATTTTTTTATAGAATGTTTTAGGGTTTGCTTGATTTAAGGATTTTGAATTTTGGTTGTACTAAGGAAACTAGAATTGCTGTTTTTAAAAATTATTTAAATTAATTAATTTTTATGTTATATATGTATATATGTTATTCATATATATGTTATTCATATATATGCTTTTAAATATATATGTTACATATTTGTGTTTATATTTACTTAAAAATATGTTATTTATATTTTCAATTATATGCTTATAACTATTCAATTGTATATTTAAATGACCGTTGAGATTTATTTTTCAATTATAAATCTTTTTTATATAATTTACAATATTTAAACATATCTATTATATATTTAAATATTCAAAATATATGTTATATATATATATATATGTTTTTAAATATATCTGTTGAATATTAGTGTTTATAATTACTTAAATATATCTGTTATTTATATTTTCAATTATATGTTTATAATTATTTATTCAATTGTATGTTTCCAATATTTAAATTACTGTTGTGTAAGTAAATATATATATATGTTTCCAACATAAATATTTGTTAAATATTAATTATTATTTTACTTAATTACACAGAGAATCATATAATTTAAAATAATTGTTTACATGATTTCCTCAATCAATGACTAATATATAATTAGCATGCATTGTGGACAGATTTTATGGGCACGTTCGAACTATTTTACACTTAAACTTTGGGACTTAATGCAATTTATTTCAAATTTAGATGTGGGTGGACTGGCTGGGGTTAATTATTTCCTTTTTTATATATAGTTTAAATTATTTAGACAATTTTAGCATGAAGTTTAAAAAATGAGAAAATTTTGAAAACATTTATCAATATAGAGAGGATTATTTTGTTGCCATTTACACTTCCTTTACTATAACGTACATTTGTAAAATTTAAATTTTATTTATTTATAACATTTGAATATGGTTATTGCATATTAACTCATTTTACAATCATTACCATCCAAAGATTCGCATAATCAAATCACGAAAAAATTTATTGTTCATAACGCAGCTACATTATATATATCTTGACATATCCCAAATTAGAAAACACAATTTTTGAATATCAGAATACTATATTACGTATGAGAAGCACATACAAAACAGTTACAGGTATTAAATTTCAAATTACTGACTTTATGATTGTCAACGTAATCAAAATAGAAACGTGTTTATCAACAAAAAAAAATTTTGTTACATGGTTTTTCATTGACATTTTGTGACCTTTTTCATATTTTACAATTTTTTGTCACATCTTTCGCCAATATTAATTTTAAGAATAACGAACTTATTTATGTTTTAATGTAACTAACATAGATGTTTAACCATTCATTAGATCAAATACATATATATGTGAACATTAACCGTACAAATTATAACTTGAAATTATATTATAGGATTGAATTATATTTCAATTTGCATTTCTAGGATAGTAATATCTGTTTGTGCTAATGAATGACATGAAGGAACGTATATGTTATTATTATATGTGTTATTATTAATACTATAATTTTATGCAATACTATTTTAAAAAATTATGACACCTTTATTATAATAAAAGTGTTGATAAAAAACATGTCCATCAAGACCTGTTCACGCCTAATCAAAAATAGATTTAGTCCAATGATTAGAATAATTCTTATTAATCAAGATATTATAGGTTTAATCTACATTACCAACATTTTTAATCAAAACAATTAATAATTAATGTTAAAAGTAAAATAGATTGATTAATCTAGTCTCAAAACTCATAAGTCGTAACCAAACATGCTGTCTTTCAATTGAATCAAACTACTCACACTGGGCATAAAATTGTATACAATATGCATAAATGCCTTTAAGGATATAACAGTTAAGTCGTGTGTAAAATATAAAAGCCATTTCTAAAAATAGTCGAAAATTAAGTATTTAGGAAAATATATATGATAATTTTGAGTGCTTGTCATAGCAAAAGAACTTAATTTTTTTAATTAAAGACAATCTGGTTGTATTTTTTAAAGTAAGTGTACTTCCACAGGTTTAAAGTCAGTTTGAATTTTTAATAGTTCATAATCAATCAAAATTAATGTTGAAGAAGTGGCCAAGTTAATATGTATTTGCATTTCCATTTGTGACTTTTTGAAAAAAGAAAATTAATTGAATAAAATTAGTGGTAATGTACCATACCATACCAAATTTTGGTATAACAAAGTTATTGGTACTGTAATAGTAATAGATTTGGCGTACCTAGTTTTTGGTAGGTACTATACACAATAAAAAGGTTTTAGTACGGTAAACGTACTGAATTAACCGTTAGTTACCACCAATGAGTCATATTTCTATGAAATAGCCTTGGTGGCATATTTTTTATAATATTGATTAGTTGGCATAAGAGCAAATTTACTAGTAAAAACTTTATTTTAATTCTACTTTTCAAGTCGTTTGAATTCTACTTCTCCCACCAAAAACATCTTCTTCTTTTTCAACTCATACCATTCCAACTTTATTTATGATTTTTTTTAATATGTCAACTTTTTTATATTGCTAAATATGCAGTTAATTAAACTCTAACTCTCGACTTGAAGGTTGAAAAAATAATTTCTAACTACAAAACTAATAATAATTTTACGTTAAATTTGACATGTGTATCAGAATTATAATAAGACAGGCACACACATTATGTGTATGTTTTTATCTAATTGATAATAAAAGGTATTCACATGTTATACAAGTTTTTCGGCATTTATTATTATATTTCTTCTATGTCTATCAATAGTATTGCTCGTTATTTCGCTTATATTTAAAATGTAATTTCCATCAAATATACCAAAAAATGTCAAGTAACACTTCCATTACCGGACGTTGCCAGTTCATTGCTGGTTATATTACACACAGTGTCACACTAAGGGTCCATTTGCTTCGAGTTTTTGATGATTCCTGGAATCCTAGATTTCATTCCAAAATAGGATTCTGGTATTTGGTTGGAGTTTTAGAAGGGAAAGGAACTTTCGTAGGAAAGCTAAATTCCTCCATTTCAATCATTTTTATTCCCTCCAAATTTGGGAGGAAAGCTTAGGATTCCAAGGGAATCCACTTATTTTTTTCTCAGAAAATGAAAAAAAAAATCCAGAAAATGAAAAAAATATTTTTTCCAAAAAATGATTTTTTTTTCCAAAAAACGAAAATATTTTTTTCCCAAAAAATGAAAAACAAAATCATATTTTTTCAAGATTTCATTCCTAAAACTCCAACCAAACGAGCATTTAATGAATTGGAATAAGGATGTTAGGAATAAAAGTTTTTTGGCATCCAAAATACCAATTATATTCTCAAAATTCGAACCAAATAAACCCTAAGATGCTAATTTAAAGCAACATACAGTAAAATTCTGACACTAGACAAACAATTGGGCCCCACAATCCCATGCGATCAGCTAAGAATCCAATGGGGGAAGACTTTGAATTCTTCATTTTTTGGTGTACGGGGGAAGACTTTGATTACACTACCAACCAATAATAAGTTTATTTTTCAACAAGACTTTAAATATCTTGTACGTTCGTGCCGTGAGATATACAACACAAAAATTTATCTTGGGGTACCTATTAGTCATGGGGTTTATTTTTATTACAGGTGTTTTTGGTTTTGCCGAAGATAACAGTTACGAGATTTAAATTTAAATCGAATTTAAAAATTTATTTTTAGTTCAGATTCGATTTTTAAATCTTTCAAACTTAAACTTGAGTCAAACTTTTCAATTCAGTTTCAATTTGATTTTATTCGGTTTTAATTGATATTTTTTGAAAAAAATAAATAAATTATAAGATAACACTTATTTTTGTTAAAAAATAATAATTATATAACTTATTTTGTATAGCAATATATTATAGTTCAGATATTCATGATAGTTCAAAGTGTCGATTTCTCACTAGGCCTTTTAAAATTTATGACACAAAATTTTAAATAGTGAATTAATATTATTTTCAAGTCACATATGTAATCATTCGGTTTAGTTCGATTCGGTTTTACAATGTCATGTCCCAAACCCAGACCAAACATAATCGTTTTAGGTTTCTTTAATTATTTTGGTTTCGGTTTTTTTCGATTTGATTTTTTTCGAATCAGTTTACATCAGTATAATTCTGTCGTTTGGTTTTCGTATTTTTACACAACACCCTTAGTTTCCATTGAAAATATAATGAGGAACACAACATATATTAAAAAGGTTCTGGAAATATCTTTAAATATGTGTAAATATTTTTAAATATATAAATAAAATGATACAAGAATTTCTCTCAAACACTTTATATATATTTTTTCTCTTTCATCAAATCTATCGTATAAAACAAAGCTCCAATGATGTAACTATAACAGGCAAAATCCAATGGTCAAGAATTATTATTGGGAATCCAACGGCGAAGCTAGCTTTCACCCACCTGTTTTTTCTTTTTGTTCTATTTTTTCTTTAACTCTATCTAATTTAGAATGAGGGGTCCTGCTTTTTTCCTTCCCCTAGGCATTTCCTCACTCTCAACTTCACCATTTTCTCTCACTTTTATTTTGTTCTTATTTTTTTAGTTTGAAGTATTATTTACTTTTGAGTCTAAATTAATACCTTTTTTTTATTGAAATGTCTTAAATTAATAATCTTAAATTATTTTGACATAATCATTCTACTAAATTAATAGTTTTGATTCAATTTATAAATATGACTGTGAATATTGTTATTGGCAAGTTACTTTAACTTTGAACAAGAACAATAATGATGTTAAAAAAAATTAATAATCACGAAAGTATAGTTCAAAAGCAAGTATAAAAGTATTTCAACCACTCATTTAGGCTACAATTTTTTAGCAACTACTTTTTTGGTTTGTAATTTGTTTGTATCAAAATGTTAAAATTACTAAAAATGCAAAATCAACTCACCGACTAAATCCTCCAAGGTATTTACCTATTAATACTCTTTTTTAAAAGAATAAAAATTAGCTGAACAAGGAAGGGGACAGTCTGTGTGGCTATTATCATTTTAGTTAATACTTTAATGCTCAAAATCAATTATAAAATATGCAAATTTAATTAAAAAAAAACTATCTTAAAATATGCATAATAAGTGTCCCTAAACATTTTATTAAAATGATGGAAAAATAGTTTATTTATTTATTCGACCAATTATATATCCTTAATCCTTAAATTATATAATTGATTAGGCTGTGCACAACAGAGAAATAAATAGAGGAAAGACAAGAATAGAAAAAACTGAAGACATAAATTAAGGATTAATTTGAGTTGTCTTTTTGAAATTCTTCTTGGATTAATAGAATTTCTCTTAGTTTTTTTTCTTTTATTGTATTTTACTCATTTTCTCACTCTCCAATTGTCCCATCAATTCTATATTTTTCAAATGGTATGTGGAATTCTTTGTGTACAAATAATTCAACAAACAAACAAACAACTCTATTTAATCACATACAATAACGTGCAGAAGTTTTTGAAGTCAATAGCAGTACTACTCACTAGTTAATTATACTTCCAGTCTGTTGTGACCCCTAATAATTTGTCTAAGAAAAGCTAACACCAATAATTAAGCATATGGACGGAAATACAACTTGTCAATGAAAGTGTTCCATCGAAAGCGCACAAAAAATAATTAAAAAGATGATAATTTTGAATAATAAAAAGTACAAATTACTATTCATAAAATATCTATAAATGGCAAAAAATATATGAATAGTACCTTGTGTCACTATTCATCAATAGTAAAAGGTACTTTTGTTATTCAAGTCATTATTATCTATAATAAAAGAACTTTTACTATTCCAAATTAGTTAAAAATTGCACATTAAAGCCCTGTGTGATTCTACAATTTGACTTCAAATTTAGCTATTAAAAAAGAAGAGGGCTCACATATGAGGCAAGTCTCACGCCCACTACAAAAGAAGAAATTCTCTACTTCAAAATTTCATTTTGTATTCAAATATCGGATAGCAAGCATGCATATATATATATATATATATGTGGCAGGTTCAAACATATACTAGGTGTAAAATAAAGAAATTTTAGACATGCACGTCAATAACGTTTTTTCCAATTTCATAATTCATTAATTTGTCGATTAGATTATTATTATTATTATTATTATTATTATTATTATTATTATTATTATTATTATTATTATTATTATTATTATGTATCAACGATATATGCAAAAAATTAAATTAATCACAGTTGCTAGAATCCCTCATTATAAGCACAAGCCTTACAAAAATTTGAGTAAAATGAAGCACACTAAATAAATGGTTACAAATATCTTATTGATTTGACAGCTACGCGCTTGATAAACACGATAAAAAAGACATTTAATCCATCGCATAAGGAAATGAAAGCCTTTACAAATATTACTTCAATATGGTTGCAAAGTTAGAAATCATTAACAAAACAACTAATTCTTATAAGAAGTTGAAAATTGAGATAAATAAATTTTTAAATTTATATTCTATTTACCCATACCAGTTTTCCTTATGTAATTTAATTTTTTGGATTGTAGGTAAAAAAAAATGTTTTATAAAAAATAAGTAAAAAGAAAGGAAACATCTTATCAAATCGATCATCTAAGTTTTTAATTTCTTCAAAAATTATTTTTGTTTCTATTTATTTTTAGACTTTGCAATTAAATGAATCCTATAAGAAAAATCATTGCTGCTCATGTCTTGTGTTAACTAAAATGCCAAAGATATTTTGCGGGTGAATTGTGCATAAGCATGGGTAAAAGTGATCCCTGAAGTGGAGGGCAATGCATGAGGTTGGCTTCACAGAGCAACGAACACCTCACTCTCTTGATAGTGGAGGGATAGCAAGCCGGTGCACCATAGTCCATGTAAATTAGATATTTCCTTTCCTTTTCCTAGGAGTTCCTTTAATTTCCTAAGACTTTCCTACCAATTTTTTTCTTCTTTTTTCTCTTCCCTTGGAATGCTCTCTCCAGTTTTCCCATCAATTATTTATTTTTCATATAGTATGTGGAATTCCTTGGGTGTACAAATAATTCAAAAAACAACCAAATCTATTTAATTACATACAATTAATACAATGTGCAGTTGTCTTTGAAGTCGATAGCAATACTACCCATTAGTCAATTTCACTTATAGTCTATCATGGCCACCGATTCATTTAAATCATTACATATTTCAAATTGAGAGTGTTATTTTTACATTTCTAATTTTTAAGAAAAAGAAAATCGTTAGTAATTATATATCCTGGAAGTTTAAACTATTAGGTAGTGACCAACAATGTATATATATCATGCTCTTCAACACTCCATCTAATGTGACTCCCACTCCCACTCCCACCCACGTGGACAGACAAATAAAAAAAAAACTTCACTTTGTTCACCAACAACAACGAGCGAACTTGTGGAACCTGCGTTTTGATACCATATTGGCAACCATTTGCCCCAAAAGCTTAAGCTGGTAGGTAGCGGATCAACAATGTATATACCATGAGGCTTTTCAACACAAACATTAGTAAACAACCTAATCAATAGTGGAAAAATATATTAATTTTTTATTGTGATATTTTATACATTGATGACTATGTTTTGAAAACAAATGAGAATCTTAATTTTCATAAATGTTAAAAAGGAAAGTTGGACTATTAATTAGGGACAGACAAAACTCCCTCCTCCCCAACTTATGGATCTAACTTGGCTTTCACATTGTTTCAAGAAAATGCTGATTTGAAGGTCGGGAGCAAAGCTTGTTTCATAATGTGAGATTTGATACATAACTATGCACCGGAAAGAAATCGAACTTTTAATTTCGGACATCATAAAAAGAAATAGCTAACTCCTAATATTGGATATATGGAGTACATATTATATAATTTATAATATTTAAATATATAATATATATAGAGGAAGGATCTAAAGAGGACCATTTATTTGGTCCTCAAAAGCGGACCAATCATTTTGAGGGAGTAAACGGATGAATTTTTTTATAACAATTGGTGAGGATGATCTCTATGATTAGTAGAATATCTCCACCAAATTTCATCAAAAAATTCAACCGGGAAGTGTGTTAACTACACATCTTAAATTTTAACGGCCAGAAACGCACATATATATCAATTTTTTAGTAAACCCTCTTCCCGATTGATTTTTTCAATGAAATTTGGTGGAGGTGATCTATTAATTATAAAAATCATCTTCACCAAGTTTCATCAAAAAATTCATTTATTTACTCCCTTAAAATAATTGGTTCGCATTTGAGGACCAAAAGATTAGTCCCCTTAAGATCATTCTCCTATATATATATATATTATATATTTAAATATTCAAATATATGTGTTATTTACATATATGTTTTTAAATATATCTGTTAAATATTAGTGTTTATAATTACTTAAATATATCTTTTATTTATATTTTAAAATTATATGTGTATAATTATTTATTCAATTGTATATTTCTAATATCTAAATGACTGTTGTGTAAGTAAATATATATGTTTCCAATATAAATATTTGTTAAATATTAATTTTACTTACACATAGAAACATATAATTTAACATAATTGTTTACATGATTTGCTCAATCAATGACTAATAATTAGCATGCATTGTAGACGAACTATTTTACAATTAACTGTATTTTTAAACTTCCTTTACTATCACGTACATTTGTAAAATTTAAATTTTTTTATTTATAACATTTGAATATTGTTATTGCATGTTAAGCATTATTTTACGATTATTACCATACAAAGTTAACTCTGCTACATTTTATCTTGACATATCCCAAATAAGAAAACATAATTTTTGAATATCAGAATATATAATATATTACGTATCCCAAAATAGAACAATTTGAATTTTGAATAACTTGACCAATTTAAAAGTAACATAACTTTTAATTCTCTTTTCTTTTGCATAAAATGGGTCTATTGACACAATAAATGTTTGGGAGTACATGCAGATGAACATATGCACCTCAATTTATGTCTATATATTAGGATATAGATATATTCGTTGATGGTAATAAATGATTTGAAGGAACATATAATAAAATTTGATATTAATGGCAAAGATTCATAGTCAACTTTCTACAGATATATTAATCAGTCATAGAAATTGCCTTATTTAATAGCTCGGGGGTAATATTGTCATAAAGATGTAGCATTAATTGATGGATTAGGTCTAGTCAAGGAAAAGAGGAGTAACCACTAACAAAGATTGAAACAAGGGGTCTAATAATAATTGCCCCTAAAATAATTTAGCCGTTGACCATTCCAATAAAAAAAACTATCACCGTGTACTCCAACACTACATATACCAAATGCTGCAACAAGAAATACTCATCCAGAAAAATCCACTTCACAAAAATGAAGCTCCAGAACACCACACCAAACCAAATTCATTCTTCAACACTACATTCACTTTCTCTTTTTTCTATTATCTTTCTTTTGTGCCAACGCGGTTCAAACAGTGCTCACTTGTCAAACCAAACCGACCAACTAGCTCTTCTCGAATTCAAGCATCAAATAGCCGACAACCCAGTCTTCAACTCGTGGAACACTTCTCTCCACTTTTGCCAATGGAAAGGTGTTCAATGCGGACATCGACACCATAGAGTTATAGGCTTGAATCTTACTGGTCAAAACATGTTTGGAACCATTTCACCTCACATAGGAAATCTCAGCTTCCTGAAGTTTATCAACTTACAGCGCAACAACTTCCATGGCGAAATTCCCCAGCAAATTGGCCATCTGTATCGGCTAAGTCATCTTGACCTTACAAATAACACATTGGGAGGACCAATCCCGGTTAACTTGAGCCGCTGCTTCAATTTCAGGGCCTTATATTTAGGACATAACCACCTAGTGGGGATGATTCCTGTAGAATTTGGCACTTTAAAGAAGCTCAGTCTTCTTTATTTGCACTCAAATAGCTTGACTGGATTCATTCCAACTTCCTTTGGTAACCTCTCATCCTCACAGTAATTTTTCTAGAAGAAAATCACATTAGGGGAACTATACCAAGTGAGCTCGACCGATTAACAAACTTAGTTTTCATTGCACTCGGTGAAAATAATCTAACCGGTACAATCCCATCCTCTCTTTTCAATATCTCGACTATTACTAATTTTTGGATGTCAATGAATCAGCTCACTGGGACTCTCCCAGCTAGCATAGGTCTCACTTTACCAAATCTGCAAGCATTCAGTTTTGGAGGTAATAACTTTCACGGAGAAATTCCGGGTTCATTTTCGAATGCTTCTCAAATTCAAAGTTTTGACCTCAGTTGGAACATGTTGACTGGACAAGTTCCTGCCAATCTAGGATCTCTGCAAAATCTTTTTAACTTTAATATTGGGGATAATCTTCTTGGTACTAATGCGACTGACAACTTGAGTTTTATTACATCTTTGTCAAACTGTACCAATTTACGTACACTAAGCCTTTATACCAATAATTTCGGAGGTGAAATACCGAGCTCGATAGGGAACCTCTCAGTTCAACTCAACGGATTGTTTCTAGGATATAATCATATATCCGGAATAATCCCAGCAGCAATTGAAAGCCTTGTTAACTTGTACGTTTTACAGCTTGAGAACAACCTTTTATCAGGTCCCATTCCTAATTCCTTGGGTAAATTACGAAATTTGCAAGTGTTGGTACTAATGGGAAACAAATTGCGGGGACAAATCCCATCCTCTCTAGGAAACATCACGCTGTTATATTCACTCATCTTATCACATAACAAGTTAGAAGGCCATATACCAGCAAGTATAGGGAACTGCGAAAAACTGAACCAGCTGGATTTGTCTCAAAATAATTTGATCGGCCCTATACCCGACAATGTCGTAAGCATTTTCTCTCTGTCTATTTATTTAGACTTGTCAAGAAACTCATTGACTGGCTCCTTACCTGTAGAGGTAGGTAGACTAAAAAACATCAATGCATTAGACATATCTAATAACAAATTTACTGGAAGTATTCCAGAGACGATTGCGGCATGTTCGAGCCTTGAATACTTATATATCCAAGGTAATTTTTTCCAAGGAATCATTCCATTGGCTTTGGCCGCTCTTAAAGGAATTCGTGAACTAGATCTTTCACGAAACAACTTGTCTGGAGAAATTCCCGAGGAAATGGAGAAACTCCATTATTTGCAGTATCTAAACCTCTCTTTCAATCAGCTTGAAGGCGAGGTACCGAAAAAAGGAGCTTTTGGAAATGCAAGCGCCATATCAATTCTTGGGAATAGTAAACTTTGTGGGGGTATCAAAGAATTAAAGCTACCATCATGCCAAAACAAAGTAAAGAAGCCAAGAAGACATCTAGCATTCAAGGTAGTGATCATAGCTTCGGGTGTAGCTCTGCCTTTGGTTTTAATCATCGTCTCAATTTTCCTTTGTTCACAAAGAAGAAGAAAGGCAAGAAAGGACCCGGCTTCGTTAGATTTAGCATTCAAAAGGCTTTTAAGAATTTCTTACCACGAACTCTACCGAGCAACTGCAGGATTCTCTCCAAAAAATTTGATAGGATCGGGAAGTTTCGGGTTTGTGTACAAAGGCAAGTTGAATCCACGAGAAGAGAAGTTAGTTGCTGTGAAGGTACTTAACCTTCAAAAGAGTGGAGCTTCTAAAAGCTTTGTCGCAGAATGCAGAGCTTTAAGAACCATTCGTCATCGAAATCTAGTTAAGATTTTAACTTATTGCTCCAGCATCGATTTCAAAGGCAACGAATTCAAGGCTCTAGTTTACGAGTTTATGGCAAATGGAAGCTTAGATATGTGGTTGCATCAGCAAGTTCCTGGAAGCTCAACAGCTTTGAGACTTATTCAGAGATTGAATTTAGCAATTGATGTGGCTTCTGCGATTCATTATCTGCACGACTTTTGTGAACCGCCAATTATTCATTGCGATTTGAAGCCAAGCAACATTCTCCTTGATGATGAGTTAATAGCTCACGTTGGTGATTTTGGATTAGCAAGGCTCCTTTCAAATTCGGCAAACATATTTGCACAAGCACAGAGTAGCTCAATTGGGATAAAGGGATCTATTGGTTATACAGCTCCAGGTAAATATTTATATGTTTTTTACAATCTATATTATAAAACACCATATTTGACCAATTTTTTTATAAAATGTATAAAAATCTAATGGTTAAAAACACACATGTTATGGTGTGCATTAGTTCTACATCATTGGATGAGTTTTATATACACATCAAGATGTCACATCAAAGTTAAAACACTCACACCAATAATATATACACAATAAACTCTCACATACTAAGAATTTTGTCTACATTAAAAATGTTATAACTTAAAATAAAAAATAAAAAATTTAATGAAAATTTATTATTTAAAATATACTAATCAATATCAACTAAACAAGACCCATCATGACTATATAATTATGAAAAAAAAATAAAAAATTATTGTGTAACATTTAAGAGCGTACGTTATGTGTTCATATGTTATTGGCCATCTCAATCTATCATTTTTAGGACGTATATTACATGGTTGGATTATGATTAAAAAGACTCTTTAAAAAATTAAAAACAAGTCGGTCCAATCCGGTATACTTTTAGTTTTTTTAGTATAAAGATATATTAAACTTACGTTTCAATTGTTCACAATGTTATATTAGACTAGACAATGAGTTCAAAATAGACCGATTGATTTTGTCAATTTAAATTCATCACACGTTAATTTTCTTAACGTTACGTGATAGGATTATGATTAAAAGACTATTTAAAAAATTTAAAACAAGTCGATCTAATTTGGTCTACTTTTAGTTTTTTAAGTATGTAGATATATTGAACTTACATTTTAATTGTTCATAACATTAGATTAAATTAGCCAATGGGTTCAAAATAGACTGATTGATTTTGTCAATTTAAATTCATCACATGTTAATTTTTTTGTCCTATTATTAGATTTTTTTATTTTACCATGCCGGATGGCACGGGTATACCCTAGTAATTTTATAAAATCATCATATTTCTTAACTAGCTTTTGAAGAAATACATATATTTAATTAAAAAGAACAATTAAGTTCTCTTATCCTGGCAAAAATAATTATAAATATATTATTTCTAGAGTATGGGATGGGTGGGACAGCATCGAAATGTGGAGATGTGTACAGCTATGGGGTCCTTCTATTGGAATTGTTCACAGGAAGGAGACCAACGGATGATATGTTCAAAGATGGTCTAAATCTCCATAACTACGTTAAGACGGCATTGGAAGAACAAGGTAGAATGCAGATTGTGGATCAAACACTTCTCGCAATAGGAGAAGCAGAAGAAACAGAAGCCACAACTATAGAGGAAGAAAGAGAAACTGTTAACGAAATAGAGGTGGAACAACACAAAACAAACATAGGAAGTTTTTTACACGGAAGTGATAAGTTGCAAAAGTGCATCATTGCTGTCCTCAAAATAGGACTTGCATGCTCAGCAGAGTCACCCAATCAGCGGATTGGCATGAACGATATCCTTAGGGAACTGCACCATATTAAGACTGCATTTCTTGGTGATGGAATCGGCATAAACAGATCAGGCGGTCCCCTAGTTAAAAGGTATAAAGCATAACTTTTGTTGTTCGTCGCTATAAATACATCTATAAAGATTTGGGGGATAGGGTTCCTCAATCTTTATGTTAGATAAAATTTAGTCCCTGAATCAGAATTTTTTCCAGAATATGATCATGCGCTTTCCCTCCCCTCAATCCAAACGGACTGTAAGTTTGAGTTTTCAATGTTTATTTTCCTAAAGTTCCCGTTTGTTTATATTCTTTATTATTGTAATATTGTTTCCTCTATTTGGACATATTTATCTATCTAGACTCAAAACTCAACCCACATCAAACTGAAACTTTCTTTAACTGCAGGGACATATAGGTTTTGATTTCTAGTGAAATGTGCTTATAGTGGGAGAATGCACTCGATGATCCTGAGTGATTATCTTCAGGCGAACCTTGGCATGAAGGCTCACTTCAAAATCATCTAACAATCTTTCAGAAGCAGAAACTAGCTAAATGAGAATAAAGATGTTAATTTTATGCAGTTGCAGGTAAAATTAAATTATAGTGATTGTTTGTGTAAAATCATCATATGTTTCCTTGAGCTTTATTTTCTTTTGTTTTGCATAAATGAAGTTTATCACTAGAATTTGTAACCGACATGAAAGGCCCCTGCTAAAATTTTGGAATTAAACTCGACAGTTGATTTAAGGAACCTAATATAGTGATTACAATTAGGGAGAGACGTAAATCAGCTGAGTCAAGTTTTATTCAACAGTGGACTGCTAAAGTTTCGGTCGTTGGAACTATCGAGCTTTAAAACGTGATCAAGCTTGACTTACTTAGCTCTCGAGTCAAATTCAAACAAGCTAATTATAACCGAATAGGGCTCTAGTAACTTTACCTTTGTTATAGTTTTAGACTATTTTTACAGGCCACTTATCACACCAAAGTAAATGAGTAGTTGAGTACTACAAAATCAGTTTAATAATACATTCAAAAGCTTGCTCAAAGGGATGAGGAGGATGTTAAACTTCTAGCCTTTACTAAATCCTCAACTGACCTCTTTCTAAAAGCATTTTTATTACCAAATACTCCCTTAGGGGAATGAGCTATACAATTTATTTTCCATTTTAACTACATAATGAAAATGTAAAACATTGTAGCCAAGACAGGCCACGGGTTCTATGTCTATACCAATGATTGATCAATGAGATCCATAATGATAGACGCATAAAGAATACATAAAATAAAATAATGTGTTAGTTACTGGATTGGTCAACAATTCACCTTCTCCTCTGTATAAGCTAGGTATAGGAAAAGCCCGGAACTATGCTTGAAGCTTCATTCAAGCGTAGTGAGCAGCCTACTAGCATGCACTGTAGCCATTTCGAACATATACAATAATCCTACCCACGACACTAGAGTTACACATGAATTTAGGGAGCAAGTAAACTGGCCAATGGAGATGACCATTAGCCCATAGGGACCATGGATGTGTTCATGTGTCAATGGGATGATAGAAAGTATATCACTCCTTGTGCATATGTCGGGGTGATATACATGATGTCATTTCACTCTAGGACGATATTATGTATATCGTATGGGGGTGCTTTTAACTATTATCAGTGTAGAATTTGAAAACATTGATAAGCTAAATTTAGCTATTTAGCATGCATTTTAAATAGAACCGTTGCACAGATGGTTCAAGTAAAATTTACGGAGCCATTTATGTTTAGAGAAGATTAATGGTGCAAATTTAATGACCTAAATAATTTTAAATTAAAAAACGAGCATTACGTGCTAGTGGTCAGTATTACTTTATGGATGTGTTTGACAAGGCAAAATGATTGGAGGGGATATGATAACTTTATTCTATCCCATGCATGGTGTTCATCGAGTCTAGATATCAAGGTGGATTATTTATCCTACTAAATCTTTTTATCTCAGCGAGAGAGGGATTAACAAACCCCACCTTAGAGATGGGATTGTTTTATCCGATTTGGAATTAAATAATTTTATCCGACTCTGTAATCGGCACATCAAACACACCCATAAAGTTGCGTTTAGCGCACGGATAGAGACGTATGATAGGATATAATAGGATAAGAGCCAGTATTAGTCGGATAGGAATGAAGTGTGATATGATGGGAAATGAATTAGTCAGATAAGGTTATGCATGATGTGATAGGATAACACCAAGTCGGATAAAAATTAATTAAAGTTAGAATTTGGTATTGTCCCAGATTACAAATCCAGATAAGATACAATTAAATAGTGCAACTTTTGAGAATTAACTAAGAGCATCTCCAATGAGTGTGTATATATATATATATTTTTATCAAATCCTATGTATAAACGAGTTTTACTATAAATTATATATATATATAATCTCTTTTGTACTCCAGTGGTACTCATGTGTAAAATTTAAATGGACTAATGAAAATCCAATTATCTTGTTTAATTTCATAATCACATTGATCTTATTTATACATCTTGATGATTATATTTCAAATATATAAATTCAATTAAAAACTAATTTTTAGATTTTTAGTTATGTCATTTTAAAGTTTTTTTATAAAAAAATTAAGGAGGATAAAAAGATGATGTGAATTTTAACAATCAAAAGTATACAAGAATGTTGGGGATGCTCTATATTAGTACTTTTTGTCCATTTTTTTTAAAGTGTATGACTATAGTACTCCAATTAAGTATCATAGCATTCAAAAACCATCTTTAGTAACACTTGGAATATATATTTTGTGACATTTTAAATACGGTTAAGACAAATTGTGGAGTATGTAAGTAGTCTTACCTTTTTCGAATAATATTATTTTACATTACATAATATTTTAGTTGATTACTTTTTTGACATTTTTGATACTTCAAGACAAAGTGTTACTGGTGTTGTATTTTTCTAAACAAATTTGATCGGAGAATTTTATTTTGCATTTGAAAAAGAAATGACTAGTTACTTTAGGCCTTTCATAAAAATCATTTTGTTTTGACAGCATAAAATCAAAATTGGATAATTATTTATATTTTATGAATCAAATTAAATTTAGCAAAGTTTTGTTTATTTAAATATAAAATTATTATAATATATCATGCGGAATGTGAATTTTATGAAATTTCAATGGTCGAAGAATTAAGTTTATCAATTTAATTACTTAAAAGATGCAAAGAAACATCAAATTAGAAGGGACTCAAATAAAAAAAAAGTAAAATAAAATAAAATTCAGAAGCAACTCAATATATATATATACACACAAAGCACGGGATAAGAA
>JAKCWG010000951.1:0-2500 GCA_021464415.1 Lonicera japonica
TGCTGCCCAACGTACGCGTTAACCGCAGTTAGGCTGCGTGCTTGCACTTGCAGGCTGCAAAACAATACCGCTGCCCACGAACTGGGGTAACGCAGTTGGAGGCTGCGCTGCCCATCTGCGTCAACGCATCGGAGGCTGCCGACGAACTTGGCTGCTGGGGTAACGCACTTGGAGGCTGCGCTGCCCTTGCTGCGTCAACGCGGGTTTGGAGGCTTCCCCGCCCAGCCACTGCAACTGCTGGGGTAACGCGCACTTGGAGCACGCTGCCCATGCTGCGTTAACGCAGTTGGGGGCTGCGTGCTACCCCCCCCCCCCCCGTCACCTGCAGCTGCCCTGCTGCAGGTGCTTAACGCGTAGGACGCTGCACTGCTGCACCTGCACTGCTGCCCAGACGCGTTAACGCAGTTGGAGGCTGCGTGCTTGCACTTGCGGCTGCACCGCTGCCCATCCCATGCCGCCCGTTAACGCAGTTCCTGCTCCCTTCCGGACCGCTGTCAACGCTCTCCGATCCTAACGCCCCGTCGGCCCGGGCCCCGAGCTCGACAAACGGGCACCTCGGGGGAATGGACCGCCGGCACGTCCCATTCCTCACCCGGCGCCCTGGCACGCAATAATACTGCGAGAAGGATGACCCCCGTAGTCATGTGTCGTACTAGCATTAGTAAGCTGCCACTTTATAGCGTTTCCGTCTTCTTCGCAATGTTCGCCAAGGGAGTGCGGTCACTCGTATATGGTAGCTCTCCTCGATACGAGCTCGTGGCACTTCGCGTCTCGTCGTTTCGGGCCGGGTCCTCCACTTTGCCAAAAGGGCGTTTTCGTCATTTTACGAAATCCCGCAGCGTGCCTTGGTATCACGTTTGTCACGGTAGCTCTCGTCGATACGAGGCCGCGGCACTTCGCGGCGCGTCGTTCCGAGCCCCCGGTGCTCCCTTATGCCCCTCGCACGTCCAAGGGCGTTTAGTCTTTTCGCAAATTACACCGCTGGCCCGGGATCACTTGTGGATGGTAGCCCTCCACGATACGATGCGGCGAAAATTCGCGGCACGTCGTTCCGAGCCCCGGTTCTTCACTTGTGCCCCCAAGGCGTTTTCGTCATTTCGCGAATTTGTCCCCGGGCCCCCGGTTTCCGGGTGGAGGTTGATGTGCCCGACCGTACAGGCGGTGGCACTTTACGGCGCGTCGTTTGGATCCCCGGTTTGAGAGTTACGCAACTTCCTGGGTTGACGTGCACTGCTACCACTTTGGTTTTTTCACTAACTGGTATTATGAGGGGGGTGGATAGCTTGCCAGTCCAGAGGCTGCGGTAACGCACTTGGGAGCCGCGGTGCTGCACTTGGCAGCCGCGGTGCTGCACTTGCTGCCTGCTGCCAACGCACTTGGCTGCCTGCTGCGGTAACCACGTGCCTGCTGCGGTAACGCAATTGGCTGCCTGCTGCGGTAACGCACGTTGCCTGCTGCGCTCTAACGCACTTGGCTGCCTGCTGCGGTAACGCAGTTGGCTGCTTGCTGCGGTAACGCACGTGCCTGCTGCGCTAACGCAGTTGCTGCCTGCTGCCAACGCACTTGGCTGCTGCTGCCGTAACGCACGTGCCTGCTGCGCTAACGCGCCTTGGCTGCCTGCTGCCAACGCACGTGCCTGTGCGCTAACGCGCTTGGCTGCCTGCTGCCAACGCACTGGCTGGCTGCTGCCAACCACTTGGCTGGCTGCTGCGGTAACGCACGTGTGCCTGCTGGCGCTAACGCGCTTGGCTGGCTGCTGCCAACGCACTTGGCTGCCTGCTGCGTAACGCACTGCCTGCTGCCTAACGCACTTGGCTTGGCCTGCTGCGGTAAGCACGTGCCTGCTGCGCTAACGCACTTGGCTGCCTGCTGCGGTAACGCACTTGCCTGCTGCGGTAACGCAGTTGGCTGCCTGCTGCGGTAACGCCAGTGCCTCTGCGTAACGCAGTTGCTGCCTGCTGCGGTAACGCACGTGCCTGCTGCGCTAACGCACGTTGGCTGCCTGCTGCGGTAACGCAGTGCTGCTTGCTGCTGGTAACGCACTGCCTCTGCGCTAACGCACTTGGCTGCCTGCTGCCAAACGCACTAGGCTGCCTGCTGCGGTAACGCACGTGCCTGCTGCGCTAACGCCTTGGCTGCCTGCTGCCAACGCACTTGGCTGCTGTGCGCTAACGCAGTTGATGCCTGTGCCAGCGCACTTGGCTGGCTGCTGCGGTAACGCACGTGCCTGCTGCGCTAAGCACTAACAGCTGCTTGGCTGCCTGCTGCCAACGCACTTGCTGCCTGCTGCGGTAACGCACGTGCCTGCTGCGCTAAACGCAGTTGGCTGCCTGCTGCCAACGCACGTTGGCAGGCTGCTGCGGTAACGCACTTGCCTGCTCGCTAACGCGCTTGGCTGCCTGCTGCCAACGCACTTGCTGGCTGCTGCGGTAACGCACGTGCCTGCTGCCTAACGCCCTTGCCTGCCTGCTGCGGTACGCACGTGCCTGCCTGCTGCGCT
>JAKCWG010000951.1:87500-95000 GCA_021464415.1 Lonicera japonica
CGGGCGCCCTACCGACGTACTCCTAGGGGAGCCCGGGGGTGGAGGTTTGAGGTCACGCGTTCATGCATTCTCCTTCCTCTATAATCGAGAGGCAACATGCAATCATCACGCACAACCCACGTCGCCGCGATCAACCCCGACCAGGGGGAGCAGGACTCTCACCTGCTCATAAATACCAGTTTAATGAAAAAACCAAAGTGGTAGCAGTGCACATCAACCCTCAGAAGTTGATGCTCGACGCGCATGGGCAGTTCGCGTGCCAACTGCGTGTCGCAGCGCGCTAACGCAGCAGCCAAGTGCGTTAGCGCAGCAGGCACGTGCGTTGGCAGCGGGCAGCCAAGTGCGTTACCGCAGCAGGCAGCCAACTGCGTTAGCGCAGCAGGCACGTGCGTTAGCGCAGCAGGCAGCCAAGTGCGTTACCGTTGGATGGTAAGTTTCAGCAGGCACGTGCGTTGGCAGCAGGCAGCCAAGTGCGTTACCGCAAGCAGGCACGTGCGTTGGCAGCAGGCAGGCACGTGCGTTACCGCAGCAGAAAACATCCTTGCAGCCAAGTGCGTTAGCGCAGCAGGCACGTGCGTTACCGCAGCAGGCAGCCAAGTGCGTTACCGCAGCAGGCACGTGCGTTGGCATCTAATTTCTTCAAAGCAGGCAGCCAAGTGCGTTAGCGCAGCAGGCACGTGCCTAACGCAGCAGGCAGCCACGTGCGTTAGCGCAGCAGGCACAATTAAATATACGTGCGTTACCGCAGCAGCCAGCCAAGTGCGTTGGCAGCAGGGTTTAGATTGTACAGCCAACTGCGTTAGCGCAGCAGGTATTGTTATTTATTGTCACGTGCGTTACCGCAGCAGCCAGCCAAGTGCGTTGGCAGCAGGCAGCCAACTGCGTTAGCGCAGCAGGCACGTGCGTTACCGCAGCAGGCAGCCAAGTGCGTTGGCAGCAGGCAGCCAAGCGCGTTAGCGCAGCAGGCAGGCGTGCGTTACCTTTTCTTAATAAATGCAGCAGCCAGCCAAGTGCGTTGGCAGCAGGCAGCCAACTGCGTTAGCGCAGCAGGCACGTGCGTTACGCAGCAGGCAGCCAAGTGCGTTGGCAGCAGGCAGCCAAGTGCAGCACGCGGCTCCCAAGTGCAGCACCGCGGCTCCCAAGTGCGTTACCGCAGCCTCTGGACTGGCAAGCTATCACCCCCCTCATAATACCAGTTAGTGAAAAAACCAAAGTGGTAGCAGTGCACGTCAACCCGTGCCGCAAGGAAGTTGCGTAACTCTCAAACGGGGGTCCAAACGACGCGCCGTAAAGTGCCACGCTCGTACGGTCGGGCACATCAACCTCCACCCGGCTGGAGCCGGGGCGCGGGGACAAATTCGCGAAATGACGAAAACGCCCTTGGGGGCACAAGTGAAGAGGCACGGGGCTCGGAACGACGTGCCGCGAATTTTCGCCGCATCGTATCGTGGAGGGCTACCATCCACAACGTGATCCGGGGCCAGCGGTGTAATTTGCGAAAAGACTAAAACGCCCTTGGACGTGCGAGGGGCATAAGCGGAGCACCGGGGCTCGGAACGACGCGCCGCGAAGTGCCGCGTCCTCGTATCGACGAGAGCTACCGTGACAAACGTGATACCAAGGCACGCTGCGGGATTCGTAAGCTCTTGCTTCCGAATGACGAAAACGCCCTTTTGGCACAAGTGGAGAACCGGCCCCGAAACGACGAGACGCGAAGTGCCACGAGCTCGTATCGAGGAGAGCTACCATATACGACGTGACCCGCACTCCTTGGCGAACATTGCGAAGAAGACGGAAACGCTATAAAGTGGCAGTACTAATGCTAGTACGACACATGATTACGGGGGTCATCCTTCTCGCAGTATTATTGCGTGCCAGGGGCCAACCAACAACCGGGGTGAGGAATGGGACGTGCCCGGCGGTCCATTCCCAGTTAATGAAAAAAACCGAGGTGCCCCGTTTGTCGAGCTCCGGGGCCCGGGCCGACGGGGCGTTAGGACTCGGAGAGCGTTGACGCGGTCTGGAAGGGCGCAGGAACTGCGTTAACGCGGCTGGGCAGCGGTGCAGCCGCGAGTGCAAGCACGCAGCCTCCAGCTGCGTTAACGCGTCTGGGCAGCATTGCAGGTGCAGCAAGCAGCGTCCTGCCGCGTTAACGCACCTGGCCAGCAGTGCAGCTGCAGTTGCAGCACGCAGCCCCAACTGCGTTAACGCAGATGGGCAGCGCAGCCTCAAGTGCGTTACCCCAGCAGCGCAGTTGGCTGGGCCGGGGAGCCTCCAACCGCGTTGACGCAGATGGGCAGCGCAGCCTCCAAGTGCGTTACCCCCAGCAGCCAAGTTCGTCGGCAGCCTCGAATGCGTTGACGCAGATGGGCAGCGCAGCCTCCAACTGCGTTACCCCCAGTTCGTGGGCAGCGGCGTGCAGCCGCAAGTGCAAGCACGCAGCCTCCAACTGCGTTAACGCGTCTGGGCAGCAGTGCAGGTGCAGCAAGCAGCGTCAGGCTGCCGCGTTAACGCACAGGACGTGGCCAGCAGTGCAGCTGCAGTTGCAGCACGCAGCCAGCTGCGTTAACGCAGATGGGCAGCGCAGCCTCCAAGTGCGTTACCCCCAGCAGCCAAGTTCGTGGGCAGCCTCCAACCGCGTTGACGCAGATGGGCATGCGCAGCCTCCAACTGCGCCACCCCGGTTCGTGGGCAGCCTCCGAACGCGTCAACGCATCTGGGCATGTGCAGCCTCCGACCGCGTTGACGCGGCAAGTGCAACTGCGTGCGGCCGGGGGTTACCGGGGCGAGGCAAACTTGCGAGAAAACATCTTTGCCCGTCCAACACTGGTGGTATTATAGTCCGTCCGAGGCGCGATAATAATTAACCAGCACTTGGGAGCGCAAGTGTCGGAGTGCGTGGAGCGCAGCCTCGCGCGCGAAAGGGGGAAACGGATGGAGTTTGTTTCGGGAGGGGAGGGACGAATCGGAGCGACGCAGGGCTGAATCTCAGTGGATCGTGGCAGCAAGGCCACTCTGCCAAGGCGCGTTACAATACCCCGTCGCGTATTTACCGCAGCAGCCAGCCAAGTCGTCTGCAAAGGATTCTACCGCCGCTCGGTGGAAATTGTACTTCAAGGCGGCCAGCGGTTAGGCGCGGCTCGTCCGCGTTACGCGAGGGCTGCGCGTAGCCAACGACACGTGCCTTTGGGGCCGGGGGGCAAGCCCTACTGCTGGTCGGCAAACGGGCGTTAGCGGGCGCATGCGTCGCTTCTAGCCCGGATTCTGACTTAGAGGCGTTCAGTCATAATCCAGCGCACGGTAGCTTCGCGCACTGGCTTTTCAACCAAGCGCGATGGCGCACCAATTGCAGCACGGCTGCGAATCAACGGTCCAGTCGTTACCGAGCCTCTGGATGGCAAGTACACCCCCCTATAATACAGTTAGTTGAATTACAAAGTGGTATTGCGAGTGCACTGTCATCAGTAGGGTAAAACTTCCAACCTGGGGGTCTCACGACGGTCTAAACCCAGCTCACGTTCCTATTGGTGGGTGAACAATCCACCGGAAAACGGGGCCGGGGGACAAATTGGAAATGAATTCTGCTTGGGGGCACAATGATAGGAAGAGCCGACATCGAAGGATTTTCAAAAAGCAAGTCGCTATGAACGCTTGGAGGGCTGCCACAAGCCAGTTATCCGGGCCAGCGTGGTAACTTTTCTGACACCTCTAGCTTCAAATTCGAAGTCTAAAGCCTTGATCGTTAGGCGAGGGGCATAAGCGGAGCTTTCACGGTTCGTATTCGTACTGGAAATCAGAATCAAACGCGCGGCGAGCTTTTACCGGGCTTCTGTTCCACACGAGATTTTGTTCTCGTGACAAAAGTGAGCTCATCTTAGGACACCTGCGGGATTAAAATCGAAACGCCCTTTTAACAGATGTGGAGGACCGCCCAGCCAAACTCCACCTGACAATGTCTTCGCCCGGATCGGCCGTATCGAGGCGAGCCTTGGGTCCAAAAAGAGGGGCTGTGCCCGCTTCCGATTCACGGAATTGCGAAGTAAACGGATAACGTTAAAAGTGGCAGCACTAATGCTAGTACGACACATGACTACGGGGGTCACTTTGCAGTATTATTGCGTGCAGGGCGGGGTGGGGAATGGGACGTGCGGCTCCCATTATCCTACAGGTGCCCGTCTCAAGTCGGGGCCCGGGCGACGGGGCGTTTCACAAAGGACTCGGAGAGCTAGAGTCAAGCGCAGGAACTCGTTAACGGGTGGGCAGGGTTTCTTCTTTCCCGCGTGATTCTGCCAAGCACGCAGTTCCAACTTGGCTGTTAACGGTTTCGCTGGATAGTAGACAGGGACAGTGGGAAGCAGGTCTCTACGTTAACGCACTCCAGCAGTGCAGATCATGCGCGTCACTAATGCGTAGATGACGAGGCATTTGGCTACCTTAAGTGCGTTACCCCAGAGTCATAGTTGGTGGGCCGGGGACTCCCGCCGTTTACCGCGGATGGGGCTCCAAGTGGTTACCCCAGAGCCATTTCTTCGGCACTCGAATGCGTGACATTCAGAGCACTGGGCAGAAATCACCTCCATTGCGTTACCCAGCGTGGGCAGCGGTCCGCAGGGACCATCGCAGCCTCCATGCTTTGTTTTAATTATGGGCAACAGTCGGATGCAGCAAGCAGGTCCCTTGTCCGTACCGGCAGTTCTGTGCAGTCGACTGCAGTTCGACGCCCGGGGGAAGGCCCCAGCTGGAGGTGGGCGCGCAGCCGTTCCCAGTCCGTCCCCCAGGCCAAGTTCGCACGCGGCGACCCGCTCTCGCCGCGGGAGATGGGCAGCTCGAACTGCAGTCCACCCCGGTTCGTGGGCAGCTCCGACGGGTCAAGCATCGGGATGTGCAGCCTGGGACCCCGTGGGTCGCGGCAGCCCTCAGAGCCAATCCTTTTCCGGGGGGGGGTAGGGGCGAGGCAAACTTACGGATCCATTTTGCCGACTTCCAAACTTGGTGGTACATTATAGTTCGAGGCGCGATAATAATTAACGACCAGGTGAGGCAAGTGTCGGGAGTGGAGCACCTTGGAGGGGGACTGATGCGGTTTGTTTCGGGAGGGGAGGGACGAATGAGTACGACGAGGGCTGAATCTCAGGGATCGTGGGAGGCACTCCACTTACAATACCCGGTATTTAAGTGTTGCAAGGATTTACTCCGGTTGGATTTTCAAGGGCCGCGCGGCTCGGGCGCACGGACACCACGCGACGTGCCTTTGGGGGCCGGGGCTATGCTTCGCAGGGGGCGGGGCGCTGGACCGTTCTACCGGATCTGGCTGAGCCGTTCAGTCATATCAGGCTCGTGTTCGGCAGGCTGTTAAACGCGTGACAATTGTGGAAAAGGTTCTCTCGTATAGGTTGAATTACTATTGCGACTTGTATCCGAGGCCGCCGAAAACTAACTGTCTCCGGGTCTTAAACCCAGCTAACGTTGCCTATTGTGGGTGAACAGCCGCCACGTCCACAAATTGGTTCAGGAATTTTAACCGATTCCCTTTCAATGAAGGAAGAGCGAATCGAAGGATCAAAAAGCGAAACGCGCTGTCTGACGGGCTTGGTGCCAAGCAGTTATCCCTGTGGTAACTCTTAGGATCGACTAACCAAATTCATGTGCAAGTGTTAGGCACGTTCACGGTTCGTATGTACTGAACAGAATCAAACGAGCTTTTACCCTCTTCGGCCTTCAAAGTTTTGTTCTCATTGAGGGCTCTAGAATGCGTTATTTGCTATAGAAGTGCCGCCCACCAAGATCCGCACCTGAAATATGTTTCGGATCCGCTCCGAGGCGAGGTTGGGTCCAAAAAGGGCTCGCGCCCATTCAGGTAAGTAAAATAACGTTAAAAGTAGTGGTATTTCACTTTCGCGACCGCCGCGCCCTCTTATCTACACCTCATCATTTCACAAAGGGGCCTGGCACTCACAGGTCTTCTTTCCCGTGATTTGCCAAGCCCGACCTTGGCGGGTTTCGCTGAGGATAGGTCGGGACGCGGGAATCTTAAGCGCCATCCATTTTCGGGGCTATAATTAGTTGATTCGGCATTTGGTACCTTAAGAGTTGTTACACACTCCGCGTTACCCGCGCTTGGTTGATTTCTTCACTTTGACTTCAGAGCATGGGCAGAAATCCATTGCGTTAGCATCCGCAGGACATCCTGCTGTCTTAATCGACCAACAGTCGGATTCCTTTGTGGTACCAGTTCTAGGTTAGCGCGCCGGGGAGTTGCCCGGAGGAGCGTTCCACCGTAACCCGGCTTCCGGTTCGGGATCCCGCATCGCCGCGGGAGTTCTGCTTACCAAAAATGGCCCACGACGGGTTGGAGCTGGGACTCGATTCCGTGGCCCAGCGGCTCAACGGAGCAATCTTTTCCGAGGTTCGGATCCATTTTGCCGACTTCCTACCTATTTTCCATCGAAGAGGTTTCACTTGAGACTGATGCGGTTAGGTCGAGGGCGTTGCGCCCCGATGCCTCTAATCATTTTCAAGGCTTTACCGGGGGCGATAGAACTCGCACCAGCGGGCTCTCTTCCAGCTGGCCTATCCGGCTGAGGGAAACTTCGGAGGGGCGGCTGTTAACCAGAAAAGATAACTACTTCCGAGGCCCCGCCGACGGTTCGATCCCTAGTCTTTCGCCCCTATACCCAAGTCAGACGAATTTAACGATTTTTCGAAGCACGTCAGTATCGCGAAAGCGTGTTGACGGGCCTCCACCAGAGTTTCCTCTGGCTTCGCTAACCGCTCAGGCATAGTGCGTCACCATGGAACTTTCGGGTCCTCTTCGACAGGCATGCTCACAAGTTCTCATTTGAATATTTGCCCTTCTCAGAAGATCCGCACCGAGGTCGGTCGGCGGTGCGCCAAGGTTTTGCAGCGAGGGGGATCCGGCGCCAATCAGGGGCTTCCTTGCGCCTACGGGTTTACTCGCCCGTTAACTCGCACACATTTTCGGGGTAGTTGATTCGGCAGAGTTGTTACACACTCCTTGGTCGACGTGTTTCAAGACGGGCCGTCCTGCTGTCTTAATGGGGTGCCGCAACACCCTTTGGTGCCAGGAGCGCGCAGATGCCCGAAGGCACGCCGTGACGGCATCCGCATCGCGTTCTGCTTACAAAAATGGGCCACGATCGATTCGGGCGACGGCGTCTCCGGAGCAGGGCCGTCCTATATTTAAGTTTGAGAACAGCCGGGCTTTGGCCGCCGATGCTCCAATCATTGGCTTTACCGATAGAACTCGCACAGGTCCACGCTTCTGAGGGAAATCGATCGGGAACGCTACTAGACGGCTTAGTCTCGCCGTTCCAAGTCATCGACCGATTTGCCGCATCGCCGGCCCACCAGAGTCCTCTGCTTCCCTCCCGCTCACAATTTCAAGCACTCTTTGGGTACCGACAGGCATCTCACACTCGAACCCTTTCAAAGTCCTTTTTCAAGGTTTCGGTCGCGGTACTTGTTTGCTATCGGGGGATC
>JAKCWG010000240.1:0-109978 GCA_021464415.1 Lonicera japonica
TAAATCTAAGCCGTTGGAAAGTTGGTAAATGTCTAGTTTTGACCCATAATTCTAGTACTACTTCAAACGGCCATATCCTTTTTGCAAGCTATATATATGAGGTCTTAGACATGTTTTCACACACTTGAATGAATATACAAACTCATTTTTCATTTTTCTCATTATTCAAATCTTCAAGGTAATGCATTGATCATATCCTTCATTTTTTAGCTTAAACTTATTGATTGATCGTGATAACTCTAGTGCGAGCTTCAATTGTATTCTTTAAACACTTAAGAGTTGTTATTCATTGGTGTGAGTCACCAAACACTTTGTAATATTCTTTTGTTAGAGGTAAATCTCACAAGTGAGCAAGAAGGTTAATTCTTGTAAAGTGTAATGAGACAATTACACTTGAGTGATTGTGAGAGGTAAATCTCATAGTTTAGCAAGAGAGATATCTGTGTGTGAGTATTGTGGTAAAGAAATACTTGTAGAGTGTGTGAGAGGATACACTTGTAGTGGTTTATTTTTCACCCGGAAGAAAAACGGTATTTGTGGAATTTCTCGGGGAACTAACTGAGCGCGGAAGTAGAGCTAACAAGCTGAACCGTGTGGACAAAAAGTCTTTGACTTCTATCGGTTTTAATCTTTCTAACTCTAAGCTCTTTACTTTATTGCTATATATTTTCTTATGTGGTTGTTTGCTATTGAGTTTGCTTTTTGAGTTAACTATTTCCTTGATATATTTCTTTTGTTTAAAACCTTTTTCAAAAAAATTTCAATTCTGCATCAAGTTTTAAAAACTTATTCACCCCCCCTCTAGGGTTGTTTTCCAACCAACTTCGTGTATCTAAACGATCCAAGAAAAGTATTCTTATCTTTTCATTGTATGTTGACGACATACTATTAGCTGGAAATGACATGAGTTCTATTGTCACCACTAAAGAGTGGCTTTCCCTCCAATTTTAAAATAAAGACATAGGAGAAAAAAATTATGTGCTAGGAATTAAAATTGTAAGAGATCAATCTAAGAGGTTGCTTGGTTTGTATCAAAGACTTATATTAAGAAGTCTTAGAACGTTTTCGCATGCATAACTCCAAACCCATAGACACTCTATTAGATAAAGGATGTGCCTTAACCCTAAATGGTTGTTCTAAAACTGATGAAGAAAGAAATCAAATGTCCAAAGTGCCATATGTGGCTGTTGTAGTAAGAAGTCTGATGTACATTATGTTGTGTACCCATCCAGATATCTGCTATGTAGTTAGCATGGTTAGTCGTTATTAAAGTAACCCCGAGCAAGCTCATTGGAAAACGGTTAAGAGGATCTCTAGGTACCTACATGGGACCGCTGATCTCGCCTTTTGTTACCATGGTGGGGACTGAGGTTGATAGGTTACAGCGATGCTGATTGGGCCAGTGATCGAGATGAAAGAAAGTCCACTTCTGGATATGCTTTCATACTTGGAGGTGGAGTTATTTATTTGGTGTAGTAAGAAACAAACATGTGTTGCCTTATCGATAATGGAAGCAGAATATGTGGCTTTCTTTGCAGTAGTTCAGGAACTTGTCTAACTGAGAACGTTTCTATGTAGGCTAAGTCCTACAGACAAAGCTAGAAATGTCGTAATCGTCTATAGTGAAAACACAGTGGCCTTAGCTTATGCTAAGGATCCCAAATATCATGGGAAGTCCAAAAATAAACAGATAGAGATTAGATACCATTACATTCGAGGGATGGTTACACAAGGGGAGGTTACATTGAAACATATCTTAACGGGTAGTATGGTGGCTGACCCATTAACTAAACCCATAGGAAGAGATGTTTTCAGATCTCATATTAGAAGTATAAGGCTATGTAGGATATGATATGTAACAAAATCTCATTTGTTTTTTATAACATTATTATTATTAAATAAAATGATATTCATTTATTGTGTTTAAATGATTATTACTGGATCCACATCTTGTGATATGTCGACAAGCACGAATCAACCTACTCACACTGGATCCACATCTTAGATGGTGTGTAAGATGCGACATTCATGTATGTGGCGCTTTGATTGCAAGCTAAGACATTTATATTATTTTGCCTGAAAGGTTAGCATGAAATATATGCTTTAACATTAATATGTTCTTTGTCGCCTTTAAGTAAGATGAGACTTTCTATGAGAGGTCCATTATGGAGTGTTTCCACGACTATATGAATCTTAGATTAGCCGAATATGAGATTTTCAGGCGAGTGCTAAGAAAGTGATTGCCTGAAAACTTAGGTTAGGCGCTTGATTAACGGCTAGACTCAGAATCGTATTGCATTCTTTTATTTTCTCTACAAAATGACATGACCTATTCGCGTGGGATGACATCATAGCATGCATTTCATACTGCATGTGCTGTAGCCGACCGATAGTGGGAGCGATGAATGAATCCCTACTTCATTGCTTTGTGAGCCAGTTGGATCTTAAGAGATCCTTGTTTTACACCTAGCATGAGGGCTTTGGAAAGACATTTTGATATTACACCATGTTTTGTTACTCATTAGCTGGCTAGCGACCATATCAAGTTTGTCTCGAATAGAGGGTCATAAATGCATCACATAATAAAGGGTGATGCACGTCTTTTTTATGAGGGATTAAGAGTGCTGAGTGTAGTGTAGTTAACTGATTGTCTGGGTGTATACGAGATCTTTTTAGTGATTTGTTTATTGCTAATACGGTGATAGCTTAGCAATTACAATCATGAAACTTTTTTTGTTTTCTCGCGAGGTTGCACGTTTGTAGACACCTCGATCCGTGACCCTCGCAAGAACCCTAACGACCTTCGAAAACTACTGTTTTTGGGTCTGGGACCCACCCGAGCACCCGAAACTATCCCGAAAGGGTTTGTTGGCCAACAAACTTATTTTTAAGAGAGATTGTCGCACGACATATCACATTGTCGCGCGACAATCCCTCCTGACTGATGGAGACATAAATACAGGATCGTTTGATATTGCGTATAGATTGAACAAAAAAAACTTTTGCTAAAATCCTATAAGAATAAAGAGATTTCACCTTTGTGGATCATGTAGAGGATCCATATGAGGAGACTAGGGTTTGAAAGCATCAGATTACAATTTGGTCAGATTTTTTTTAATTCTCGCTGGGCTGCGAAAATCGATTATTTTCGCCATGGAAACCACCTGATCTCCTGATTCCTGATTGCATAAAACACTAGTAACTTTGCGTTCCGAACGACATATCCAAAAATCAGCCCGATCCAACGGTGCGATCAAAAGTTACGATTAATTTACGACTGTTGTGCCGAAAACCTAAAGATCTTCTATCGTATTCCTTTCGCCATCAAATCTCGCACCAAGTGTGGGCTAAGGTATCACCAAGATTTTCTCCTCTCTCAATAGAACAAACCCTAACTCTTAAGAATTATTGTTATTATAGGAAGAGATTATGCCGGTGTATATATAAGGCTACGATAGGGACCTTAAGGAGAAATAAGTGTTTGGGCTTCCTATGGAAAGTTGGAATCTTAATTCCACTATGAATTAGTTCCTTCCATAAATTATAATTCACACCACTAAAGAAGTATAATTGCACTCCCGTCCTTATCTCAAAATTATATTTCGAGCTCCTTATTATTAAATACTTATTATTCTCCCACGTTAAGATTACAGATAACCGTCATTTAAATTAAATTACTGACAATTATATTTAAATGACTTCTTAATCCTTGAGCCTACCACTTAACTTATTTGACATGTCGGACTAACATAATCCACCTGCAGGGTTTGACATGATCAAAACTTATAAGCTTCTCAAGGGGCTATCATCAATCCCTATACCGGGACGTGGATTCCATCAATAATTAATATTCATCATACATATAGTGTCGTCATCCAATTCACGAATATTATTGATCCATAAATGAATCTCACTCATATTGAGTCAAAACAACAAACACTACATATATATGTCTATTAATTATTTCAAGATTAAGAGCATAAGTAATCATAATAATCATGGGATTTTAAAATTGTTTTATATAGTCAGTATAAAAACAATTAACCCAAACTAGTCCTATTCAATACACACAAAGTGTACTAGCACAACGAGTTAAAACTATACTGTTTTCTGTAGTTAAGATAAACTACTAAAACTTGTGCTACAATCCTACCGATGGGTGTCCAATTCCATCTAAGACTGTGAACTATTAAACTTATATTCCACAAGAACCGATGATAAGATCTTCTGTGTGTAAGCTTATACTCTACACACCAAATCATCTACTATATGGAATAAAAGACACACATGCATAATATTTAAATAAATAATATAATGCAACCATTGCCCATACAGATTCTCATTAAAATAGCAAAACCAAGTTTATAACATATCCAAACCAACAAGAAAATTATGGCTTTTAGTATATCACTCTAACAATCTCCCACTTAGACTCAAAGCCATGCAGCTATGCATCTCACTCCCATTCCCTCAACGTGAACACTCTATGTGTTTTCCCTTCTAATGAATCCTCGGCTCTTTCGAGTTCGCAACCGTTTCACTATTATCAAAATAAAGTGAAATAGCTTATAACGCTGAAGGTGCCACATCTAGATTCATATGGAAGTTCCTGAGCCAAACCGCTGCCTTAGCTGCTTTTAAAGCAGTCACATATTCAGCTTTCATGGCGGAGTCAACAATGTCTGACTGCTTGATACTCCTCCAACCAATGACTCCCACCTCTTAGAGTAAACACATAACCTGAAGTTGACTTTCTGGAATTCTAACTTCTGACTAAAAATCCTTGTCTGTGTATCCAACAGGTACTAGACTGTTTGCCTGGTAAACCAACATAAAAACTTGAGTCCTGTTAAGGTACTTAAGTATATATTTTACCACAATCCAGTGTTCTTTCCCTGGATTAGACTGATATCTGCTAACCATATCAAGGGTAAAGCAAATGTCTGGTCTAGTACACAATATAGCATACATGAGGCTTCCCACTGCCGAAGCATAAGGAACTCCCCTTATCTTCTCTATCTCATCATGTGTCTTATGACATTGATCTTGGATAGAGTGATTCCATACCTAAAAAAAAGAGAAACCCTTTCTTGGAATCTTGTATACTAACTCTGGCAAAAATTGTATCGACGTAAGTACTTTGGATAAGCCTAACATCCTATTTTTCCAATCTCGCATAAGCTTAATACCAAGGATGTGACTAGCTTCTCATAAGCCCTTCATATCGAACTGACTTGTTAACCATACCCTCATTGAAGATAATATTCACGTATCGCTTCCAATAAGTAAGATATTATCCACGTACAATACCTAGAATACCATCGCGCTTCGGCTGCGCCTTTTGTACACATAAGGCTCATCTGAACATTGATCAAAACCAAAAGATTTGTTTTCATGGTCAAAATAGATGTTCCAAGATCTAGACACTTACTTAAGCCCATAAATGGGCTTCTTCAGCTTGCACAACATGTGCTCTTGGCCCTTTGCTATGAATCCTTCTGGTTGCATCATAGATGCTTTTATCAAGACTTCCATTAAGAAAATCTGTCTTGACATCCGCTTGCCAAATCTCGTAATTAAGATGAGCCGCAATGGATAAGAGAATAAATGAATAGACTTTGGCATGGCTACCGGCAAAAAGGTTTCATCATAATCGATCCCCTTCTTTCTAAGTGATCCCTTTTAGCAACAAGCCTTGATTTAAGCCCGTCTAATCCTCTCTATCTCTTATATACCCACTTGCATCCGATAGGTTTTATCCCTTCGGGTGGTTTTATAAGATCCCAGACTTTGTTAGAGTACATGGACTCTATTTCATATTTCATAACCCTTTGCCATTTTCTGTATCTTTATCTTGAAGTACTTCATTGTAGTTAAAAATAGTTCGTTTCTTATTCATCAGGGACCTTGTCATAAGACTCTCCCAAGAACATAAAACGATCAGGCTAACTAAAAAAAAACCCTCCCACTACGACGAGGCACTACTTGTGTTTGTGTACATTGTGCAAATATTGAACATACTAACTCACTATCCACACGTTGTGCTGGTTCAAGAACCTACGTATTAGTGATTTGTTCGTGTTAAGATGTGCATAAGTACCATCGGCAATCCTCCCACTACGACTAGGTAATGGAATGTCGATATCCATTTACTGTGGTATTTCCTTTTGTACTAAAGGTATAGACGAATTGTGCCCTGTTTTTCTCTCCTCTTATTTCCACTACAACAACATTACTTCTGGGCTTATGGTCTATGATATAATCTTCTTCTAAGAATCAGGTATTGATAACAATAACCTTAAATTCTCGAGGATTATAAAATAAACCACCATTGATTCATTTTGGATACGTAACAAAGAAATACACTTCTATTCTTGATTCCAACAAATCCGCATTACCTTTCAGCACATGTGCTAGACTACCCCATACCCGAATATGCCGCAGACTAGGCTTACGCCCAGTCCGCAATTCTATGGGTATAGTAGGTACTGACTTTGATGGTACCAAGTTTAGAATATACAGCTATTTCTAAAGCATATCCCCAAAAAGAATCAGGTAGGTCTGAATAACTCGTCATAGATCTTACCATTTCTATAAGAGTCTTATTCCTTCTTTCCGCTACACCATCATGCTGTGGCATCCTCGGTACAGACAACTGGGATGCAATCCCATTCTCTAATAAGTATTCCTTGAACTATCCCAAGAGGTATTCACCACCACGATTTGATCGTAGTGACTTGATACATTTTCCTAGATGCTTCTCCATTTCTGTCTTGAATTCTTTGAATTTTTCAAAGACTTCAGACTTACGTCGCATTAAGTAAATGTATCTATACTTTAAATAATCATCTACAAATGTGATGAATACTCAAAGCCTCCTCTAGTCTGGACATTCATGTGACCATACAAATCAGAGTGAACCAGTTTTAACTATTCTTTAGCGCTATAGCCTTTTGCCGAGAATGATCTCTTAGTCATTTTACTTTCTAAACAGGATTCACAAACTGGAAGTGCCTCCACTTCCAATGAACCTAATGGCCCATTTTCGACCAGTTTTTGAATTCTTTTTAGATTAATATGACCGAGGCGTAAATGCCAAAAATACATTTGGTTCATTTTGAAGGTTCCTTTCTCTTAATTGGTAAACTATTAATGCTATTCAATTCACTCAATTGTAGTACTGACAAGTCAGGATTTAATAATGTAAAGATCAATCACTAATGTACCAGAACAAACAAACTATTTATTTTTTTCTAATGATAACTGATTTATCATTAAAATAAATAAAATATTTGTCCTCAACCAATCTAGAAATAGAAATCAAATTCCTTCTAATGGAAGATACATATAGACATTACTTAATCATTAATATCATATTCTGACTAAACTGAAGATAAATATCTTCTACTGCAACTGTTGTCACATTCATAGCTGCCCATATGTAAATTTTCTCTATTTTTAAGTTGTCTGGTTTCCTAGAACCCCTGCAAAGTATTGCAGACATGATTAGTGGCTCCCGAATCTACACACCAGGTACTAGTAGATCGGACCACTAAACAAGATACAACAACAAATAGATGAAATTTACATATGTTGTTATAACGGTTTAGGAAACAGGGACAATCTTTCTTCAAATGCACTTTCTACTGACAGTGAAAACATTGGCCCATAGGCTTTTTCACTCCTCCTAGAGGTTCAGCGACTGCTGCACACACTGCTCCTTGTGGGACTGCAGCTTATGCATTATTCTTCTTCGTTTCTTGCTTTTGGGCATAGAAGTTGAAGCTTTCTTAGCCACTAGAGTACTAGCCAACTTACCAAGGAGTTCCTCAACTGCTTAGAATTCTTTAAGAAGTTCCAACAACGAATAAAGCTAATTCATATTGTAATTCTGTCAGAATCTCTTAAATAAATCCAGCAGCGACTGGAGAATAATATCGACCTGAGTTTCCCCATTGATTTTAACTCCAAAGATCTCTTAGTTCATTCAGAAGACCGATCATCTTCAAAACAAGATCTTTAACTCGGGTTCCTTCAATAATAGTCGTGTTCATGAGGCATTTCGTCGAAACATACCTTGCGACATGATCCTGATCCTCAAAAATATCTTTGAGGTTCAGCATTATGTCGTAGGCGGTGGCAAAAGACTAATGCTAATATTGTAGCACATTTGACAAAAATGCCAGAATGTAAAACCACGCCATCTCATCAGCCTTTTTCCACCTCCGACAAGCCTAGGTTTCCTCATCAGTTTCCCCCTTACCAGGTTTTGCTGGACAAGACTCAATGAGCACAAACTTGTACTCTTTAATAGTAAGCACAATGTTCAAGTTCCGTTTTTAGTCAATATAATTAGGTCCAATCAATTTGTTTTAGTTGAGAATGATTAAAAGTGGTCGAAAGAGTTTGCCATTTTAAAACTTGAGAATCACATACAAATTATGATGGACAATAATAACTTTGAACACATATTTTAAATATGGTACCCTCTGCCATTTCAAAAAGTGTTCGCCAGCAGCGTAAGACTTTGAACAATATGCCCCGTTAGTGAGGTCGTCTATTATTCATTATTTCTTAGACAGATGTAAACCTATTAAATTTTACTATCTAGACAATCCTTTTTCCTCAAGCAATGCATACTATCTAGACAATCTTTTATTATCAAGTATAATATACTATCTAGAAAATCTTTTATTATCAAGTTAAATTTAAATAGCCGACTTCTTTTGGTCATACAAATAATAGTAGAGACTCAGTTGGAGAGCATACTATTATTTATATCTAAGTGTATACCATCATTTAATTTAGTCCAATGATTCTGCAATTTATTCTTTCCGATATGGAGGTGAGCACTAAAACCCACACGAAAAATAAATCACATCATTTAAAATTATCAGTCAGTGAAATTTGTATAATGATTCCGCAATCTATTCTTTCCGATATGGAGGTGAGCACTATAACACACACGAAGAATAAATTACATCATCTACAAACCAATGATGGAGACCGTGGGATTTTTATGTGAAAAAATCCCTCACCCACTTAGTATTTAAAACATTATTTTCTGAGGGTTAAGAAAATTTTATATTAAATTCTAGTCAACTAAAATACATGGGTATGAAATATAAAAGACATGTGTAATGAAATTATTTTGCTGCTTTTTTTTTTAAAAAAAAACTTATATTTTTCAATTACGCAAAATTTATATTTATATACCCTTTTTTAATTTGACAAGAACTAAACATAAAATAAAAGGTGATCTAGGTATGGTCATGTATTCATGCTGTCCAAAATTATAAGGAAACCTAATAATTAAACACATATGACCAACACACAATCACACAAAGCATTAAACCATTCAATAATAAGAATAATTAAATCCCTACTATTATGGTCCAAGCTTCATTATCCCTAGTCTGTTGAAAAACCTGTCACGACCTACGTCGCCACTTCACTGACTATGTCAGGAATCAACCTTGGTGGAAACGCCTTCTTCAACGTTCTTCGTTAAAGAAACTGCAATCTTAGATACAAAGGTCCTATGCCTCCATTTAAGGAGTTCACACATAAACTATTATATCTAAACTGTAAATAAAATTACATAGATCCTATGCCTCCTTTTAAGGAGTTCACAAATCTAATCTAAATTTAATTTACAACCATGAATAAAACCCAAATCATCATACACATTAAAATTAACCACGAATAAAAAAATCGTGGTATCCAATCACATAAAACATAATTATGTGACCATAATAGCGGGACAAGAACACTGCAAAACAAGGGTTAGCGAGTTCTACGTTCTATCCAACAACAACATGCATAAATAGATTTAACTTGACAATATGGGTAGTTCAATCCGTACGCAGTATCAAAGAAAACCAATCCCTCTGATACCAATTGATGGAGACATAAATACATGATCGTTTGATATTGCGTATAGATTGAACAAAAAAAAACTTTTGCTAAAACCCTATAAGAATAAAGAGATTTCACCTTTGTGGATCATGTAGAGGATCCATATAAGGAGACTAGGGTTTGAAAGGATCATATTACAATTTGGTCAGATTTTTTTTTAATTCTCGCTGGGCTGCGAAAATCGATTGTTTTCACCATTGAAAGGACCTCTGATCGTCCTGATTTTACTCAAAATAATAGTAACTTTGCGTTCCGAACGACATATCCAAAAATCAGCCCGATCCAACGGTGCGATCAAAAGTTACGATTAATTTACGACTGCTGTGCCGAAAACCTAAAGATCTTCTATCGTATTCCTTTCGCCATCAAATCTTGCACCAAGTGTGGGCTAAGGTATCACAAAGATTTTCTCCTCTCTCAATAGAACAAACCCTAACTCATAAGAATTATTGTTATTATAGGAAGAGATTAGGCCGGTGTATATATAAGGCTACGATAGGGACCTTAAGGAGAAATAAGTGTTTGGGCTTCCTATGGAAAGTTGGAATCTTAATTCCACTATGAATTAGTTCCTTCCATAAATTATAATTCACACCACTAAAGAATTATAATTGCACTCCCGTCCTTATCTCAAAATTATATTTCGAGCTCCTTATTATTAAATACTTATTATTCTCCCCACATTAAGATTACAGATAACCGTCATTTAAATTAAATTACTGACAATTATATTTAAATGACTTCTTAATCCTTGAACCTACCACTTAACTTATTTGACATGTCGGATTAACATAATCCACCTGCAGGGTTTGACATGATCAAAACTTATAAGCTTCTCAAGGGGCTATCATCAATCCCTACGCCGGGACGTGGATTCCATCAATAATTAATATTCATCATACATATAGTGTCGTCATCCAATTCACGAAGATTATTGATCCATAAATGAATCTCACTCATATTGAGTCAAAACAACAAACACTACATATATATGTCTATTAATTATTTCAAGATTAAGAGCATAAGTAATCATAATAATCATGGGATTTTAAATTGTTTTATATAGTCAGTATAAAAACAATTAACCCAAACTGGTCATATTCAATACACACAAAGTGTACTAGCACAACGAGTTAAAACTATACCGTTTTCTGTAGTTAAGATAAACTACTAAAACTTGTGCTACAATCCTACCGATGGGTGTCCAATTCCATCTAAGATTGTGAACCATTAAACTTATATTCCACAAGAACCGATGATAAGATCTTCTGTGTGTAAGCTATACTCTACACACCAAATCATCTACTATATGGAATAAAAGACACACATGCATAATATTTAAATAAATAATATAATGCAACCATTGCCCATACAGATTCTCATTAAAATAGCAAAACCAAGTTTATAACATATCCAAACCAACAAGAAAATTATGGCTTTTAGTATATCACTCTAACACTGACACCAGACCATCCACTCTCTGACAAATCAGTCTGTCAGAAACATCACTTCAGCCGTTTGTCGCGCGACACTGTGCACTATGTCGCGCGACACTTGCCCTTTCTGGGGATATGTCGAGCGACAATCTTCCCCGAGCAGTATAAATAGGCCAACACCCCCAAGGGTTTGAGGACAGCAACTTGGGATTGAAGAATTATTGGCTTATATCTGATTTTCTAGTCCCTTATCAAGCATTCTCGATTCTCGTCTCATTTCTGAAGAATTATCGAATCTATTCTCGACACTCGGCGTGTCCCGTCTCGGGAATCGAATTCTCAAAAATATCTGAAGAAGAAAAAGATCATCATCGCCGGAAATCTCTCCGCCGTATTATATTTTCTTTCTTATTATTATTCTTGTCGGGAAGGTAAAGAAAGTCTCTTCTAGTATTTAAATTATATATCTGTGTACTTGTTCAGTCCACGTTTTATTTGAATAAACTTATTGCCAAGTTACAAAGTAGTCTACTGTTTTCAAAACAAAAAGATCCTGATAAAATCATTTGCAAAATCAGAAGAGTAAGTATATTACCATCCGGATAAAATTCTGTTTTCAAAACCCGGACCGG
The DNA here is from genome assembly GCA_021464415.1 of Lonicera japonica. Lineage (NCBI taxonomy): Eukaryota > Viridiplantae > Streptophyta > Magnoliopsida > Dipsacales > Caprifoliaceae > Lonicera > Lonicera japonica. The sequence continues at coordinate 11,987 of JAKCWG010000240.1, forward strand.
TAAAACTTACTTAGGAATTAAAACCCGGTGTATCTTATATGTTTCATAGATTGTGATACGTTCGGTTAAACTCCCCTCAAGAGTTCTAATTCCATATTGAATTAAGTTCCAATATAAAGATCCGAACTTTTACAAAAGTAATCACTACACAAGAAAACCGTCATTATCTGAGAAATAATACGGGACACTCTTTCAAAAACAAAAGGTTTTGTCATTCGTACTTACATCTTTCAATAAATAAAGAACATCGGATTTCGGAACACAAAGGTTTTCATCCCTTTTCCCGTTTTCCCCAGAAATTAGGGTTTTAGAAAGTAGTAGATTGTCAGTAAAAGCATCTAAGTTTCTCAACATAGAATAAACATATAAAAGACCACTAGAGACCGAAAGGGCGGAATGGGTGCTTAACACCTTCCCAAACCGTAATATAGTTCCCGAACCCTATAGAATCCTGGTTTCGTAGACAAACGTGTAAATAAAGGCTTGTCTATAGCCTTTTCTCTTACACGACCCTTTTTGTCCGTTTTCTCGTAAAACGTACTGGTGACTCTGAACGAACCCTTTTGCATCTAGAAATAGAACATAGGGACACGTGATAAGAATTATCAAAATACTCCAGTAAATAAAACGACATAATCCGTTCCAACGTTTCAGACGCCCAACGAACGGGGACAAGACCCGGGGTCGCATTTGCGGATTCTCACAGTGGCGACTCTGCTGGGGACTTAGAGAACTAGACTCTTATATGTGGACTTTTGTTTATCTGTTGAATACTCGCTTTTACTGCTTTCCCTACTTCTGTTAATTGATTGAGAAGAACCTTTTTCTAAAATTTGTGAGTTTTTTAAAAATACGTAATAAAGATAATGATATTTGTGAAACCAACCTTTCAAACTTTACACGCACTTTCACAAATCATGCATTGGTTCTACGAGTGTGAATTTACCCTAAACCCTCAGAAGTATTATAAGTGAGTAGGGAGTTAGCTTGCTTGGCCAACATAAACCGAAAGCATTTACTTCCACTCTCCTTGGCCAAGTACGCCCCCGAGGTATATCGAGGGACGAGAACACTCACGTACCCGAGAAGTATATCAAAAGGCTCTTGCACGTACCCGCCCCTGGGGTATATCGCAAGGTCTTGCCAAATAGGAGGGAGCCTGAAGCCTTAACCGTTCGTACACCTGCACTGCATATAAGATTGAGTCAGCTAAAGCACTTGTCAAACAGCCGTAGGGGATGTACCACCTTACGGCTTACTTTACAACACCTTTTAAAAAAAACCCAAGCCTTTCCTCGGCAATTTTTAGTGGTTCTTTTGGCAAAAATCGAATTGCATCGTAGTATTCCTTCATCTTCGCCACGTGGTTTCGTCTATAGCCGTGATACGATGACAGACTGGAAGGTTGGGCCGGTCGAGATCATACCGGAATGCTAGTAAGACCAAGCACACCTGAAATGGCCGATGGACGCAAGAATCAAGAAACAGATCAAACCCTAGCCGAGGCGTCTGCACCGCAGCCAACTCTAGTCGAGATGCATCGTTTACTGATGACCGTCAGCATGAATCTAGTAAGTCTCATGAACGAGCAACAGAATACCAGAGTTCGAGTAGAAGAGTTATCAGCCGGACGGGCTGCACCACCGGAATTTGAACGGCTACCACCGAATCGAGATCAAGGGCAGTCTTCACATGTGCTTCCCCCAGTTCAAGGAACCAATCTACCCCAAACGGGCCCTATTGTGGCCGGTCCCGTTCAGACCGATCCCAACAATCAGAACCAATGGGCCCCGAATTCAAGCCCCACTTACAAACAACAAGAGCCACCCATCATCTGGCTGTAACCTCAGCAGGGCCTCGATCCCCAAGACCAACCATGGCCACAAGTCCCTGCAAGACCTATTCCACCACCGGCCCCAGTAGCCCCTCCTAATGAATACCCAGACATCAACCGACTTTGGGCAGTGTATGCAGAATCGGTTATAACTCGGGAACAGCCCGATGAGGTGTCAAGAGAGAGCGAAGAAATGAAAAAACTAAAAGAGTAGATGAAGGTTCTGTAAAGAGGAATTTCTCTAATAAAAGAGGCAGACGAGATTACAGATATGAATGCCTTTTCCCTCTACCTAGAAGCAAGATTACCCCAGGGTTTCAAACTCCCTTCCATCACCAAATTTACAGGGACCACACCCCATAAAACCCATCTACAATCCTACATCAGATCCATGCAAGTGTCCGGCTGTGGAGAGCCGGAGCTGGCTCAGGCCTTTCATATGACTCTCACGGGGGCCGCCCTGAGATGGTTTTTCGATTTAGAAAGACACCACACAAAAACTTGGGGAGATATCATCAAGGAGTTCATGACCAAATATGGGTCAAACGAGGATTTAGAAATTACACGTAACCACCTGGAAATGGCCAAGCAAGGCGAGAAAGAAAGCTTCAGCGATTTCGTCACACGCTGGAGAGAGATGGCCTCCCAAATGTCCAAGCGACCCGATGAAGAAGATCAGTTGGAGATCATACAGAAGAATTTCACCCCAGCTGTACTGAGTTGCATGGGAAAGCATGAATTCCCACACTTCAGAGCCCTGTTGAGTATGGGGTCGCAAGTATAGGAAGAATTAGCTAAGAAGGCAGAGACTGATACCAAGAAAGCCTCATACACCGGGAGAAAGACAGCCACTCCAGCCGTGAATCAACTAAGCTCGTACCCATATCAACAAAACCCATTCCAACAGTCATAACAAGCCCCTCCGATGAGTTGGCCTGCACAAGGAGACTCTTCAAATACCGAGGCCAAGAAAAGGAGAAACTTCTGCACCCTTCCCACTACCCTGGTCAAAAGCCTGGAACTACTCCGAAAGGCCGGACTGATCACCCCACTCAACCCACGCCCCCCACCAAACCCTATTCCTAGCACCTGGAGAATGAATAAGAACTGTGCATACCATCAAGCAGCGGCCATGACACGGAACGCTGCTTGGCTCTTCGCCATCGTATCCAGGACCTCATTGAAGCCGGAACCATTCCCGCACCTGGCGGGCCCAATGTTACCAGCAATCCCCTTCTCAACCATGCTCCACCTGCGGGAATTAACGCCTTGACCACTAATGAGGAAGGCTTTGATCCCGTAGGACTCATTCGGGATGATCCAGCCTATAAGGCACCCGTTGTATTGCCAGCAAAGGCTCAAGTTTTCCCAGGCTTCAATCCAATAATTGACCAATGGATGACTAAGATGAACTTCCTACCCGGGCAGGGTTTAGGAAAGGCAAATCAGGGGATCCCACAACCACTCACAATCAAAACCAATCCCGGAAAATATGGGATAGGATGGACCCAGGATAAGAAAAAACAGCAGTGGAAGCCCCGAGGCCCCCCCAAGGAGATAATCTGTATGATAGAAACCTCCCTCGAAACTTTCAGTTGGTCGGCATAGCCAGAGTCATCAGAAACCCCAGAAGGATCAGACCCAGCATCTTTTTGGTACAACAAATTACCCATTTAGGAAGGGTATATCAGCCACCGCCGATGAACGCCGAGAAATCACCTCCTCCTAAATAAGTAGGAGAAGATCGGGTACTGGAACAGTTGAAGAAAACCCAGGCACACATCACCATTTGGGGCCTCCTGGTTGCCTCCAAACCTCATAGGACCGCCTTGATCAAACTCTTAGACGAGGCCGTCGTATCACCCGATTCCACACCAGAACAACTGCCCAACATGATTGGGTCGCTTACAGTCCAAAGAAGTCTGTCATTTTCAGATGAAGACTTATCTCCATTGGGGAGGAAACACAGCCTGGCCCTCTATATCACTGTCCGGACTCGAGGAAAAATCCTGCCACAGGTCCTCATCGATAACGGGTCAACTATAAACGTCTGCCCCTTGAAGACTGCCAGATGCCTGGGTATATTGGATTCAGAACTCTCTCCGTCAGCCGTAACCGTCAGGGCCTACGATAACACCAAGAGGGCCGTCTTGGGCTCTCTAAAGCTCGATCTCATGGTCGGTCCAGGAAACTTTCCGGCCGATTTTCAAATCATAGACATTCCCTCTAGTTTTAACCTCCTGTTGGGAAGAGCTTGGCTACACGACATAAGAGCACTCCCCTCCTCCTTACAGCTGAAGATCAAGTTACCGTTTAAAGGTAATATAATCACCATCCAAGGAGATCATGAAAGGACCTTGGCGGATCTAGAGTTACCTGTATTGGGCATCGGGAGTCATAGCATACAGCTGAGAGGCTTTTCTTACGAGCCTCAAGTACAAGCTCTCACCACCCAGAGAATCGAGTATTTACCCCATGACAATATCCCCGGTCTCAGCACCAAGATCACGAATATGCTGAGAATGATGAAATATTTACCTGGAGCCAGTCTAGGAATGGGGCATCCAGGGTTACTCCAGGCCCTAGAACCAGTGACGAGGCACGAAAAAGAAGGGTTGGGGTACCAACACACCGAGGAAGACGACCAAGAGAAAAGGAGCCGAGGGCATCAGTATCCGAGCTTCAGCTCTCTGAATGGGTTTTTCGTCAAAGAAGGAGAGGACTTCCCCTTTTGCGTCTTTCAGGAGCCTTGGAGAAACAACGACGGAGAGAACCTTCCAGGATGGGAAATCTTTTATGAAGAGGACCTTTATATCAAGGAAAACGTTATACATAGCTTCTCTACCAAGTTAACGATCAGGCCAAAAGAAGAAAATGAAGACAAGGAGGATGAAGAGGAAGAAATGATCGGAGATTTCTTCGACATCATGGCTCTAGGGGATGACGAGCCAAGAGACGACCCTGTACACTTGATACACGCTGATCCGAATTACCAATGAAAGGGGGGAAAGAGTGAAATTGTAAGGGTGAGAGATAAGAATGAGGGTAAGGCTAAGGAGGAGTCACTCCTAGATTTTCTTTTTAAACTTGTACCTGTAAGCACTATTATTAATGAAGAAAACTCTGTTTTGCGTTATCCTGTTGATTTTAATTCTGTAATTGCTTATATGGAGTTAGAAAGACTGAACGAACACCCTGAACGGGAGGAGCAGCGTATACAGAGCGAGGAAGAAGACACTCTCGTGATTAACCTCGGGACAGAAAAGGAAAGAAAAGAGGTCCGTATTGGGGCAAGTCTAAGTGAGACAAAAAGAGAGGAATTCACACAAACTCTGAATGAGTATGTGAATATCTTCGCCTGGTCCTATGCAGATATGCCGGGTTTGAACAGCCAGATAGTCATGCACGAGATACACCAAGCCGGAATTTAGGCCCGTCAAGCAGAAGTTGAGAAAACTTACGCCAGAATGGTCCCTAAAAGTAAAAGAAGAGGTGATGAAACAATTGAGTGTGGGGTTCTTGCAGGTGATCGAGTACCCTTCATGGTTAGCCAATATTGTGCCTGTTGCAAAGGCAAATGGGAAAGTCCGAATGTGCGTAGATTATCGAGATCTCAATAAAGCTTGCCCAAAAGACGATTTTCCATTACCCAACATTGATCTAATAGTAGATAACACCGCTAACCATGCCTTGAAATCATTCGTGGATAGTTTCACCGTGTATAATTAGATCAAGATGCACCCGGATCACCAAGAGAAAACAACATTCATCACACCATGGGGAACATACTACTACACCGTCATGCCATTCGGGCTGAAGAATGCCTGAGCAACATATTAGAGGGCGGCAACAGCTATCTTTCACGACATGATTCACAAAGAAGTAGAGGTATATGTGGATTACATGATAATCAAGTCGAAAGAGAGGGAATGCCATGTACCAGCCTTGCGAGCCTTTTTTTGACCGGCTCCGCCAGTATCAAATGAGACTCAATCCGCAGAAATGTGTGTTCGGAGTAACCAAAGGGAAACTCCTGGGCTATGTCGTCAGTAAAAAAGGAATCGAGATAGACCCTGCCAAGGTCCGAGCTATCCGAGACATGCCCGAACCTCGTACCGAGAAAGAAGTCCGGGGATTTTTGGGTAATTTGCAGTACATCAGCAGGTTCATCTCTCAGCTTACTCAAACTTGCGAACCCATCTTCAAACTCCTGAGGAAGTCTTCACTAGGAGAATGGGACGATCAGTGCCAGGAAGCTTTTGATAGAATAAAAAACTACCTCTCCAACCCCCCAGTATTAGCCCCACCACAGACCGGACTGCCACTAATTCTATACCTGACCGTCATTGATTCGGCTGTAGGAGCCATGCTAGCCCAACATCTGACCGATACACGGAAAGAGCAGGCCATCTATTATATCAGCAAGAAGCTGTCCCCATTTGAGATAAATTACACGCCATTGGAGAAATCATGCACCGCTCTCGTCTGGGTAACACAAAAATTACGGCATTGCATGTTGGCTTTCCTGGTCATCCTGGCACCATGAATTGATCCGTTGAAATACCTCTTCGAAAAACCAGCTCTCTCAAACCGTATGGCAAAATGGTTATTCTTGCTCTCTGAATTCGACATCACCTACGTGACCCGGAAGGCGGTCAAAGGCAAGATTATAGCTGATTACCTGGCCCACAATTCGATATTGGGAGACATGCTAGAGGAAGCCGAATTCACGAACGAAACTATCATGAATGTCGAGATCGATGAAGACTGGAAATTGTACTTTGACGGGGCTGCCAACCGAAACGAAAACGGGATAGGCATCCTGTTAGTTTCTCCAGACCAAACTCACTCCCCGGTATCGTATTGTCTGGACTTCTTCTGCACCAACAATATGACGAGTACGAAGCCTGTATAATCGGATTAGAGATCCCGCTTTAAAGGGGTATAAAGAGAATACAGGTTTACGAAGATTCAGCACTAGTGGTCCACTAAGTTCTGAAGGAATGGAAGATCAGAGATGAAAAATTAGTCCCTTACCTTGCCCGATTGGAGGATGTCGCAGGAAGGTTTGAGCATGCAACCACTTGGTTTTACGACATCTGGAACCTGTTGAAAAACCATCAGTATCCCGAGCAAGCAGACAAGAGAATCCGGATTATGCTCAGAAGATTAGCATCAAGATTCTTACTTTGCGGCGGGAGGCTATATAAGAGAAACTACGACGGAGCCCATCTCCAATGTCTCACTGAAGAAGAGTCTGTCAAAGTGATTGATCAAATACATGGGGGTGATTGTGGACCTTATATGAGCGGTCATACATTTGCCCGTAAAATCATCAGACAAGGCTATTACTGGTCTACCCTGCATAACAACTGCGTTAATCACGTACGCCGTTGTCACAAGTGCCAAATCTATGCTAAATCTCAGAAACTTCCCCCGAAGGAGTTGTACAACATGACCGCTCCCTGGCCTTTTGCAACCTGGGGAATCGACATCATTGGGAAGATTTCACCCAAAGCCAGCAACGGCCATGAATTCATACTAGTGGCCATCGACTATTTCACCAAATGGGTAGAAGCCGAATCGTTCCAAATCCTTGACGCCAGAAAAGTTGCATGATTCATCCAACGGAACATCATCTGCCTGTATGGGGTCCCACACGAGATCATCTCGGGCAATGGCACTCACTTCGAAGGAGAGGCCAATACGGTCATGGAGGAATACGGTATCACCGGACACAAATCTTCGCCATATAGACCATAAACCAATGGGACAGTCGAGGCCGCCAACAAGAATCTAAAGAATATTCTAAGCAAGATGACCGACACCTGTCGGGACTGGCCAGAGAAATTACCATATGCATTGTGGGGATACCGCACCACCGAGAGGGTCTCCACCGAGGCAACCCCGTTTTCTCTTACATATGGGATGGAAGCAGTCCTCCCTGTTGAGTTAGAGGTCCCCTCTCTCAGAGTAATGCTAGAGAATCAAGTCAATGAACTGGAGTGGGTCCAAGCACGTTATAACGAGCTAGCCTTACTGGATGAGAAGAGATTGAAAGCCGCATACCACCATCAAGGGTATCAGAAGATAATCGCTCGAGCATTTAACCAGAAAGTGAAGGCTCGGGGTATCAATGAGAACGACATCGTATTGAAAGAAATTCGAGAGCCAGCCAGGGACCCAAGGGAAAAGTTTGGACAGAAATGGACAGGGCCGTACATCGTCAAAGAATCGATACGGGGGGTGCCGCTATACTCGCTGATTTAGACGGACAGTTACTGCATTCACCAGTCAACATAGACCGACTGAAGAAGTATTATCAATAGGCATAACATGTATAGATAAGAACTACGTAAACCTGAGCCCTAACTCAAAATTTGTGTTTTTGAAAAGTCAAAAAGGGGAACGTAGGCAACCTGAGAAGTGACTTCAGGCCCGGTTTAAACATTGTAAAAAATTTATTTCCCACAAACAATCCTTCATATATTATTAAGAGGTGGTTTAGAACACCGAAAGTTACAAAGGAGATACAGTATACAGAAGAAACTAATCCCTAGGGGTTGGCCACACCGGGTCCTTAGTGGCCAAATCAATACGAGCCTCGTCCAGGATCTGATACGCAAAAACAATGTTATCATCAGTGGCCCAGGCATCCATGAATCGGAACCACTCCATTTGAAAGGGGTCATCAATCAGTTCTCCTTCCATGGATTGCCAGCAAGAGCGGATAATGTCAGCCCGGAGGGGCCGGGTAATACCAAAATGAGCATAGTTGAACTGACGAGTTAGTCGGGCACACCACATCCTCTCTACCGATAAAGAAACATGTGGGGTCACAAATTTGGACTCAGAGGAGAAGTTGTTCAGACCAAGGGGAATGTCCTGAGGAACGTTGAACTGACGAAGGAGGCGTCCTGGGAGATAAAAGGAAGTAAACCAAAGCCCGCGGAGCCGAACATAGTTCTGACCCCCTATACTAAGCACCATCGCCCTCAGCTTCCACTAAGGAATGTTCCACCGGATAGCCCAAAAATTTTCCGAGAACCACACCTTCCAATTAGAGGAAGACATGGTCAAAGCACCGAAGAGAGGACGATGGAAGAAATGTGTCGGATTATCGAGCCGAACCCCGTTGAAACCCACCGATCGGAAATGCTCCAACAGCCACATGTACAGCAAACGAGGGCTTCCCTTGAAAAAGGGTGAGGCTCCCCTTTGAAGATCATCTAGGCCATTCAAAGTCTCTGCAAGAACAATAGGCACTATGGACTCCCCATTTCTGGCATGGTAAATCAAACTCAGAATAGTCGGATCAACACGAGAAGAACCCGTCACCAATAACATGTTAGAAACAAGACAGATCAAGGCCGCCGCAGTACGCCCCACGCCATAAGAGGCTCTCTCTTCGTAACGATGAAAGAACCTCACCATTTTATGGAGGTCAAGGAGTCCGTCGGTAATAAAACCATCACAGGCCGCTTGGGGAATGACTAACAAGGCAATTAGCATATCTCGAGGACTGATTTCTTCTATAGGAACTGCCATCGGGAGACGTACGTCAAAACGTAACAGCCAGGAAAACTCCTCGTAAGTAGGGCAGAGCTCATCTAGCCCAAAACAGAAAAGATGATCCGCAGGGCTCCAGAAATATAAAGCACCTAACAGAAAGGAAAAATCTACAAGACGATGGCACCAGCCCGCTAAAGGGCTAAAGGCACTGAAGTTTAAACCAGTCTCAGAAGATATCAGAGCATCTCGGGTTTCAACATAAGAAAAATTAGAATTTGTGCGATAAGAAGACATTTTGGAAAAGGTGTGGGGATGAAGGAAGGAAGATGGGTGTATTTATAGCAAAAAAGAGGTCATGTGCCTGTTTGTCGCGCGACAAACCCATATCCAGGAGGGATTGTCGTGCGACAATCCCCTTTGATGTCACCCTATTTTTGCTTTTCTCACCCGTAAGAGTCATTCTTGCCAAAAGAATCACTTATGGATGCATTCTTGTTCTCACTTTGTTCTTTTGTAGGAATCCTAAATGTCACTACGCTACGAGGTATGGCTCCTAAATTACGGACTCATATATATATATATATATCTTTCACAGACAGAGAATAAATGTATATCATCAGACACAAATAAAGATTTTTCATAAATCCAATAAAAGAACAATTTTCAAAAAGACTAAAAAACTGTCTACGTGTCTAAATAAGTACATATCTGTCAGAACTAACTAAATGTAGGAAAAAGAAAGCTAATCTATCCTAGCGCGCTTCGACACGCTACCACTATCGCCAGAACCCTCCTCCGGCATAGGATCTACCGCTGGGACATCCGGGTGAGAAGGAACTGCTGCCTGAGAAGGCCCCGTCGACTGGACCGATGCCGTAGGGCAAATCACCGAAGATCGGGATCGCCTAGAGGTTCGACTGGTACTCTACCGAGACTCCGTCCTAGCACGAGAGGAAGATAAAGGGTCATCCGCCCGTAGGGAAACATCGATCGCCCTCTGGTAGTCGCGCATATAAATCATAGGGTCTCGACCAACGTACTGAAGCAGGTTCCAGCTATATAGATACTGGGAGTGCCAAGCCCTCATATCCGCCACACGCACGCTCACCCGCTGCAAAAAGAGAAAAGAAAGAATCAGCACAGTAAAAATAAATGAACATGGATAATAAGGGATATTAAGGGAAGATAAAACATATACCTCATCATCAGAATGACCACCCAAGTAATCGAATCTATCCTCAGGAAGAGGATACTCAGGCACTGTATATCGACATAGACCGGCGCCAATATAAGAGATATCCCGAGGAAGTGGCGGCAGGTCTACCGGATGAACAGACAAACTCGCCGGTTAGTAGCAGAAGTGGACCCACCCTCCTCGTGGATCGGAAACAACGGAGGCCGAGAAGAAGAACCCCTGAAACCTGGAGATCGGGCCGGAGGGCCCATAGCAGTCGACGGAAGAGGGGTCAGTGTGGTGAAAGTACGAACACCTAGAGGATCCACCAAATTCGTCGCTCTCAGAGGCGGGACCCCGCTAGAAGGAGTGGTCACAGCAGCGGGAAGGGTCCGCCCAAACTGCTCATAGTCGACACCAAAGTCAGCAGGCTCCCAGAACCGCTCCAAAAAATATGTTGCACCTCCCTCAGCGGCCTTCGCGGCATCAAAAACTACCCCAGGAGATACCGATGGACCAGTAGGGAACTCAAAACCCTCAGTAGGCTGCTCCTCTCTAGACGTCGTCTGAGGAGGCTGCTCGGGAACAGCCGCTGCTCCACCTCCCTCACAGCCCTCGGGTCTATCACCACCACCCTCGGGCCTATCATCACCTCCCTCAGCACCAGCAGGGACGTCCCTCTCTCCATCAGGGTCATCATTATCAGAGTCCAAAATGTTGTCCCTCTGATTAGGGACAGGCGGCAGCTGACCGGGAATCACCCGGGACAAGTGAGTCTGTCCTCGTATATAGTTGGGATCACCCCCCAATGCCCGGTATCTCTCATAGAAGACTCATCCTCGGGTCCCTTTCGGCTCCCTCATCAAGTAACGGGCAGCGAAGACAGCATAATCTCCCTCCTCAGTCATGGACGACAGCAGCTCCGGTCTCCCGAGTCCGGTATACATAGGGAGCCCTGTAGTTCCCCGTGACGAATTGACGGAGAAGGGGAAACTGATCCTCGTTCTCAACGAGGAGATCCACCTGGGCGCGACCCAGACGGGTATAAGCCACGAACCAACTCTGAAAAAGGAGACATGAAGAATATCAGCAACAATCAACAGATAATATGTACAAGACTGAAACAAAGATAAGGGAACAGAAGTATATACCTCCCACAGCAAAGAGAAGCCCTTAAGGTTCAAAGCTAAGTGGCGAGAAACCTGGTCCATAGCGTCATATAGAACAGCCAGAATAAAGCCCCCCCAGTCCTAATCGAACATGATGCTGAAGTCTCTAAGATAGGGCAGCCACCAGAGATGGGCCGGGTCCCCCCCACGAGCCTCGAACAAGTCATGGAGCGTCAGTAACAGGAGGGCGCGAGCATACTGACGCACCCCCTAGCGGGTCATCGGCGCTCCAGAAGCAATCAATCTGGCTCTCTCCGTCGCCAGGCGCGTGACCAAAATAGCCCGAGGAATCGTATCACCGAAACTTCGTCGCTCCGGAAACCATCCTAGAGCACCAATGATGCCCTCCGCCGTCAGACGCAAGGGGACGTCAATCTGGATAGGGACACCGCCTGAGGGAATCCGGGTCAAAGCAAATAAATTGAGGGGGTCATCGTCATCTCCCCCCAGCTCCAGTGAAAGGTATGAGTGGTGTCCCACCAGTTACAGGCTAGAGCCGACACCAACACAGCTACTCTAGACACCCGCTTCGGGAGGGCATCGAAGAAAGAACCGAAAGGAGTCGCAAGGAGCAACTCCTGGACAGGGGCCGGTGCCTGTCGCCACTCTAAGGAAATGGTGTTGGGGAAACCCCAACCACGACCAACCCACTGCAAACAAAAGGAACGAGTACAGGATTATGAGGGTACTTTGGTGTAATTATGAGAGTTATAGGGTCATAAGGGTAACTTATGTAATTTTCCAAAACCTGAGGGTACTTTGGTGTAATTATGAGAGATATGGGGTTATGAGGGTAACTTATGTAATTTTCCAAACCTGAGGGTATTTTGGTGTAATTATGAGAGATATGGGGTTATGAGGGTAAATTATGTAATTTTCCAAACCAGAGGGTACTTTGGTGTAATTATGAGAGATATGGGGTTATAAGGGTAAATTATGTCATTTTCCAAACCTGAGGGTACTTTGGTGTAATTATGAGAGATATGGGGTTATGAGGGTAAATTATGTAATTTTCCAAACCTGAGGGTACTTTGTTATAATTATGAGAGATATGGGGTTATGAGGGTAAATTATGTAATTTTCCAAACCTTAGGGTATTTTGGTGTAATTATGAGAGATATAGGGTTATAAGGGTAAATTATGTAATTTTCTAAACCTGAGGGTATTTTGGTGTAATTATGAGAGATATAGGGTTATAAGGGTAAATTATGTAATTTTCCAAACCTGAGGGTACTTTGGTATAATTATGAGAGTTATAGGATCATAAGGGTAAATTATGTAATTTTCCAAACTTGAGGGTACTTTGGTGTAATTATGAGAGTTAAAGGGTTATAAGGATAAATTATGTAATTTTCCAAAACCTGAGGGTACTTTGGTGTAATTATGAGAGTTATAGGGTTATAAGGGTAAATTATGTAATTTTCCAAACCTGAGGGTACTTTGGTGTAATTATGAGAGATATAGGATTATGAGGGCAAATTATGTAAATTTTCCAAAACCTGAGGGTACTTTGAGAAATATAGGGTTACAAGGGGTAAATTATGTAATTTTCCAAACCTGAGGGTACTTTGGTGTAATTATGAGAGATATAGGATTATGAGGGTACATTATGTAGTTTTCTAAAAAACTAAGAGGTATCACAGGTAAAAGTATGTGCTCGCTAAAATCGGACGCTATTTTTAGGCAAACATGCATCAAGAGCCACGGAACATCCTGAACTGGAGCAGCTCGGGTGACGTCTCGGTATACCACCGCCCGACCGCGGTCCACCCCATCCTCACTGTACCAATCAAGGTCCTCCCAGTCATCGTGATGAGGGCTACACTGAAGAACGCCCTGAGCGTCGATAAAGGTAACCTCCTCCTGGTCACCCTCTAATCTATCTGGCTGTGTAGGATCCATCTGAGTGTAAGTAGAGTATGAGAAAGTCGGAAAAGTCAGAAAAGCGGCAGGGCTTCCGTGCTTGGGAGAAGAGAGAAAAAGAGCTAAAGAGAAAAAGAGGAAGGAGAGAATGAGGTGGAATGAGCTCAGCAAGGGGCTTATATAGTGGAGCAGTTTGTCGCGCGACAAATGGCCACATTGTCAAGGGACAAAGAGCCTAGCCACCGAAGTATCGCGCGACAATCACCTCCCTCCTCTGATTTTCTGACCTTTGTCTCATTTTATCTCCTGCAGGAGTACTTTAGAGAAGTAGTTTTCGAAAAGATTGCTAACCGCACATCCAGGATGAGAATTCGAGGAAGACTTCCAAATCATCTCTCCGAAAATGCGAGAACAAAAACAAACGGTTAAAGTAGTCTCTGATCTCCCAGAAAGGACCAAGACCATCAATGAGAAAAGGCAGGATATCAAGATAAGACGGGAAAAAAAATTGAAAAAGTAGAAAAGAGAAAGAACCCGCATGAGCGCCCAAAGCAAGCCAGAGAAACATAAATGCAGAGTGACATGGAGAGCCACACCAAAAGTGACAGCTAGACCAAAACCGACTCAGGGCTTTGTTTTGGGTGAGTAAGGCTCCTGTTCACGACAAAGGGATAAAAAGACTCTTGGTCAAAAATAGAGAAGGCCAGGAAAAGTCCTTCCCAAAAGAGGGAGAAATAAGGGCATCAAAAAACAGAATACGATGTGGGCCCACCAAAAGAGAAAACTAAGAAGAGAATAGAGATCGGAGATTGGACTTTCAAACAAATTTTCTTTTCAACACAATACAAAAGAGATGGTTTGGAAAACCTCGAACCGTCACTCTGCGGAGAGCAAAAGAAATCCGAAAACTGCCTTCTGAGAGAAGCATCCTCACTCGAGGAAAACATGAGAGTAAAAGTTCAGAAAGATACAGGAAAACGGACATCCGGATAAAAGTTTAGACCTCGAGAAGCTCTTTTCACCCTCACAAAAAATTTTCTCTCTCAGTCTAGCAGTCTAAGAGAAACAACAATTAAATTCACCAGAGTACAACACAAGCCCTCGCCAGAGGCAAAATTACTCATGAAAGCCCTCCCAGAGGCAATTTTCTTTCTTCTTACAGATCAAAGCCCTCCCAGAGAGGCACAGTGTAGCAATGGTAGTCCTCCCACCTGAGGCGAGAAGATCAAAAGCCCTCCCAAAGAGGCACAGTGTAGCAATGGTAGTCCCCCCACCTGAGGCGAGAAGATCAGAAGCCCTCACAGAGAGGCACAGTGTAGCAATGGTAGTCCTCCCACCTGAGACGAAGCCCTCCCTGAGAGGCACAGTGTAGCAATGGTAGTCCTCCCCCCTAAGGCGCAAACTGGAACAAAAGGTAGTCCTCCCATTTAAGGAGAGTGGAGCAAATGAAAGCCCTCGAAAGAGGCAATGAGGTAACAAAAGCCCTCTCCGGAGGCAAAACCAAACACAAGCCCTCTCCGGAGGCACTCATGAACACTTTTTGCATAACGCACACTTCCTTAGAGTTCTCGCAGGAGCCATGGACCATGGTTTCTTCTAGTCGCCTAAATTCCTTGCAAGCAAGGAGCTTAAGTCGAGAGGGTCTGTAGACACCCCGATCCGTGACCCCCGCAAGAACCCTAACGACCTTTGAAAACTACTGTTTTTGGGTCCGGGACCCACCCGAGCACCCGAAACTATCCCGAAAGGGTTTCTTGGCCAACAAACCTATTTTTAAGAGAGATTGTTGCACGACATATCACATTGTCGCGCGACAATCACTAATATTTCGCGCAACAATCACTCCTATATCACGCGACAATCCCTCCTGACACCAGACCATCCCTCCTGACACCAGACCATCCACTCTCTGACAAATCAGTCTGTCAGAAACATCACTTCAGCCGTTTGTCGCGCGACATTGTGCACTATGTCACACGACACTTGCCCTTTCTGGGGATATGTCGCGCGACAATCTTCCCCGAGCAGTATAAATAGGCCAACACCCCCAAGGGTTTGAGGACAACAACTTGGGATTGAAGAATTATTGGCTTATATCTGATTTTCTAGTCCCTTATCAAGCATTCTCGATTCTCGTCTCATTTTTGAAGAATTATCGAATCTATTCTCGACACTCGGCGTGTCCCGTCTCTGGAATCGAATTCTCGAAAATATCTGAAGAAGGAAAAGATCATCATCGCCGAAAATCTCTCCGCCGTATTATATTTTCTTTCTTATTATTATTCTCGTCGGGAAGGTAAAGAAAGTCTCTTATAGTATTTAAATTATATATCTGTGTACTTGTTCAGTCCACATTTTATTTGAATAAACTTATTGCCAAGTTACAAAGTAGTCTATTGTTTTCAAAACAAAAAGACCCTGATCAAATCATTTGCAAAATCAGAAGAGTAAGTATATTACCATCCGGATAAAATTCTATTTTCAAAACCCGGACCGGTAAAACTTACTTAGGAATTAAAACCCGGTGTATCTTATCTGTTTCATATATTGTGATACGTTCGGTTAAACTCCCCTCAAGAGTTCTAATTCCATATTGAATTAAGTTCCAATATAAAGATCCGAACTTTTACAAAAGTAATTACTACATAAGAAAACCGTCATTATCTGAGAAATAATACGGGACACTCTTTCAAAAACAAAAGGTTTTGTCATTCGTGCTTACATCTTTCAATAAATAAAGAACATCAGATCTCGGAACACAAAGGTTTTCATCCCTTTTCCTGTTTTCCCCAAAAATTAGGGTTTTAGAAAGTAGTAGACTGTTAGTAAAAGCATCTAAGTTTCTCAACATAGAATAAACATATAAAAGACCACTAGAGACCGAAAGGGCGGAATGGGTGCTTAACACCTTCCCAAACCGTAATATAGTTCCCGAACCCTATAGAATCCTGGTTTCGTAGACAAACGTGCAAAGAAAGGCTTGTCTATAGCCTTTTCTCTTACACGACCCTTTTTGTCCGTTTTCTCGTAAAATGTACTGGCGACTCTGAACGAACCCTTTTGCATCTAGAAATAGAACATAGGGACACGTGATAGGAATTATCAAAATACTCCAGTAAATGGAATGATGGAATCCATTCCGACGTTTCAGACACCCAACGAACGGGGACGAGACCCGGGGGTCGCATTTGCGGATTCTCACAACGTCCCATTTCCTGTATGAAGAAAAGAGAAACTGAAAATTTTGAGGAAAATGAGATTTAGCTAGGGGTGTTTTCGGTTTCGGTCGGGGTAGAAAGCAAGGCACTCCAAACCCAAACCAAATATAAAAGTTCGGTTTCGGTTCGGTTCGGTTTCGGTTTCTAAATCTTCGAAACCCAAACTCGAACCAAACTTTTCGGTTCGGTTTCGGTTCGGTTTTATTCGGTTTTTACATATGTTTTTTTAAAATCAATTTAACATAAAAATATAATACTAATAGTAATGTAATAATGATTTATATTCAAATTAAAGTGATTATTTTTTAGAAACAAGGAGCAACATATAGATACCATATTTTCCATTTAATTACAATTTTATTTGTACATTTATAAGAATGAAACACATTAAATAAAATGATGAATTATTTTTCTATCATGTATGCGATAAAAAAATCTTAACATTATGTAGTTAATTAAATAATAAAGGCATGCACTAATGACTATTTTTTTAAGATTATCATAATATGCAACTAATAAGAAATATATTCCTATAAAAATGTCATCTTTTTTGTATTATAGTATAATTAACGTGTGCCATTAAAGTATATATTAACATTTATTTTTTCTTATACATAATTCGGTTCGGTTTAGTTCGGTTTTAGACTAGCTTACCCCAAACCCGAACCAAACTTTTCGGTTTCGGTTCGGTTTTATTGTTTTCGGTTTTTTTTCGGTTCGGGGTTTTGCGGATCGGTCCGGATCGGTTCGGTTTGTTCGGTCGGTTTTCGGATTGACTTTAACACCCCTAGATTTAGCCACTCTGTGCGGGTGAGTGGGAGATGTTAATAAATTGTATGGGCTTGGCCCGAATACAATAAGGTCGCTCACTTGGTGTCGGCCTAACCCGATTAGGTTGTCTATACCTAACCCTAGAGAGACGTATAAATAATTGATGCTTTGCCTTTCTGGGTATGCACGTATTATGAGTGCCTCCCACATCTCTCTTAAAATAATAACTCTGTCTTTAGGGTTATCACCTTAGAACCCTAGTATTTGTGACGTGAAGACGAAGGGGCAACTTTAGTAGCCAACCTAACACTTCGCTAAGAAAGACGTAGCGTTAAGGACAAATAGGTGACGTTCATCAAGGCTCGTAACCAATAAGTTGGTTCAACGATTTGATCCACTTTCGCACGATCCATGAAGAAGGTAACCCGATTATCTTCGCGTATTTACAGTTCCCACATGGAATTAAAGCTTTAAACAAAATTTGAAGTCCTATGGATGGAGGAAAGTGGCTGCCCTAGCTTTCTTCAAGCTTTGCCAAGCTCCCATGGTGGTGTTAATAGGAGGAAGATGATGAATAGTGATGTTATGTGTGTAATTCTTGAATTAAGATGACAATTCAACCATGATATCTCACATATCTCATCTCTCTCTCTCTAGAACTCTCTTTAGGTGTGTGGGAGAAGCGTGGCTCGAAATAGATGAGAAAAGATGGTTTAAGTGTATAAAAATATGGTCAAAGTTCTGGAAAATTCGACTCCAGGGCCCCAAGATTGATCTTGGAAGCTTTCAGTGAAAGCATTGCTTCCCACAACACTGACCACTATTGTTATTTTGGTTATAAATCCTTGCTCGGAACTCAGATTTGGGTGATCTTTATGTACATAGAAAGCTAATTAAAAAATATACAACTTCATAAAAGAAACTTTCTTCAAATTCTAGATGGATTAATCCCATAAATTTGTAGAAGACAGCGCTCTGGCACTGCATTACCAAACAATTAGATTTTAATGATCGTCTTACTTCACACACAATTTTGACCAACAAGGAGCATGAATTGGCTTCCGGTCAAAACAAAAAAGTTGTAGAATAGATCAAAACCTAACTAGAGAATCAAATGGAGAGTCAATCGTGTGTGAAATGAAGGAGTTATGATCTCTCAAGTTTTGTTAAATTTCATGAGTCACGTAAAGGAAAATACGAGCTTAACCCATATGCACTTCGGAGCCATCCGATTTGCCGTCACTTTCCATGGTCGTAAAGGTCTTGAAGCCGTTGCCAGAATTGCACTTGTTGACTCCAGGCTTACAAATTATCAACAAGCAATTCTTGGAAATGTCCAAGCAACATTAAATGCAAGAATAGTGTTTTTTACTCTGTATCCTAATTTTAATGTCCCCCTTAGCGATCCCTTTGTATGTTCGGCCCTAAAAATCCAGGTTCAGATAACTGGTGTTTCAATGGTCCCAGGCACAGCAGCAGCAACTATTCATCAGCAGATGGTCTACCATGTACAAAATCATTCTTATGATTTGTGTATCCCCGGTTCTTCTACTTCTGAAGCTCTCATGCTAACCATTGACTCTGATGCATCCCACACAGCAAAGTATGTTCCCAGACAACTTACTCGCCCTGAGCTTGTAAAGTTGTTGCTAGAAGTTTGGGTTACATCTTATGAGAAGCTCCAATAACAAGCTAATACAGAGCCTATTCAGCAAACTGACCCAAGCTATCTCCGCAGAGCTGATAAACAGATAGAAATGAGGTTTCATAACCAAAAAATCTCTATTTCTTCCCCAGAGCGGAACCCTTTCCAGACTGAGCTGAACGTGATGCAAGGAATCCATCGGTATCCTACCGATCCTGTGTTAAAGGCTGATCCGCTGGTTATTCTTTACTTTGATAAGTATGGAAAACCTTCCTATCAACCTAAGAATGATAAAGGTCACATATGGTACGATGTGTGCTATTGTGATGACTGTGAAGAACTAGCTTTTGAGGCAGAGCTAGACCCCAAGGAACTAAAACTGTACAGGAAAAAGAAGGCTGGTAAAGCCTTAACTTCTCAGGAAATCCTTGAAGAACGGTATCAAGCAGGTGATAATACCGTCGGCCTCTTAGGAGAGCCAAGTGGCAAGTTTGATTACTATGTCACTTATTCTGATAAACCTTCACCCACTTCTTCTCCAGAAGTGCCATCATGTTCCCCTTCACCACCTCCTCAAGAGCCAGAGCCCCTTAAACCAACCCCACAACGCCTTTCCCCATATACCCAAAAGGCCTTCCGAGCTCTTGGCAGACCATACCAACAACCCTCCTTGCAGAATCAATCAGCTACTATCCCTCATCCCCAGCCAATTTCTTGTTACCTTATGTCTCAAGAAACAACAGATCACTATTTTCCTCCATCGGAAGATTTTGATAACCTATCCACTCAGACCACCCACAAATGGAAAATCCAAAACCCCACTTCCATTGGATCTGATGGACAAATGAAAAGGCTTTCAGCAGCTGAAGCAGCTTTAAATTGGCAAGCAGAAAACGCTGTGGCACAAAATAAACTTCTTACTCAGATAGCCCAACAAACCAGACAGATCAGTTCCCGTGTTTCCTCCATTTCCACTATGGAAGAAGCCATTGCCGACATAAAAATGAGAATTAAGGTTCTCAATGATCAGATGCGTTCTGTCTCCATGACTATCAGAGATTTTGCGAGTACAGCACAATTCTTTAGAGATAAAGAAACTGAAAAAAGAGCTCTCCAAGTTCAACTTGAGTCTCTTGAAAGAAGTGAAGCCATGAAGCAACAGGCTGCTCAATACCCTCCCGCCATATACAACCCTTTCCCCACAAACAGTACATCCCACATCGGATTTCTCTAATTATTCGGTGTTTTACCCCCCAGAAAAGCCTGCTAAACCTCCGTATAACCCTGCTGAATATTCCCTTTCGGGAAAAGCTCAGTCCCATTATGTCAACCTTTGGGATGAACCACCCAAAAGAAGGTTACCTCCTTGGTCAACCTCTCCTCCAAAACCAAAACCCAAGTTTGTTCCTCCCAAATCAAACTACTCTTATAAAGCCAAACACCCAAATGAAGTTGATTGGTCTAAACCCCAACGAACAGTTACAACTCCCAACCAAGGACTAGATCATTTTCCTACTCCTTTGCAAACTGTTCTCCCTCCGTCTCAGCCGCAGCAAATATCCTCACATACCAATCCCTCAACCACTCCTTCAGCCTATATCCCTTCAAATGATCCACCAGATGTTATCCAAGGCGCCTCCACTAAACCTTTGGATATGTTTACCATGGATGCTTTTGAAAATCATTCTGTCAATCAGATAGGATCTTTTCTTAAAGCTCTGGCCTTTACAAACCGTGAACCTGTAAAAACTGATTCAGATGACTTATTTCAAGCGTTTGATCAGCTTTACTCAACCCAACCAGCACAACCACCAGATACAGCCCCAGAACCTATGGTTGAAGATCCGCCTGAACCAATGAATATTCCTTTAAACCAACCACCTCCACAAACAAACCATGCTCATGATAATCATGTTCGATTTACTCTTGATGATATCAAGCCAAACCAATGGCGTGAACGATTTTTTCAGTTCAAAGCATGGATGGTTGCTGACAATGAGCTATATGATCTCCGATCCGTAATTAAACGATTCTTAGCTCGTGTTGTTGGCCGTTTATATGATTGGTATGATGCCCTCGGTGAATACAGACAGCTCCAATTTCAGCAGATAACTAATATTGATGTTTTTCTTGGATCCATTTACAATGAGTTCCTAGGAAACCCTTCCAAATTTTCTGAAATAGCTCGTACTGAATTCATGGGAATGAAGTGTTGCTCCCTGCAAGAAAAAGATTTAGAACGTCATTATGATAGAATGTCAAAAAGATTCTATACTATTGGCGGTCTAGATGATTTAAATCTGAAGCAAATTTTCTTCCAGTCTTTCCCAGATGCTTTAGTTACTGAAGCACAGAAAACTCTGAAGATGCAGAATATTGAGTCAAAGATCTCTCTGTTGGCCGTATTTATGAGCACCTCCTTGCTTCTGTTGAGAGAATTTGTAATCACAAGAAGCTAATGGACGATATGGAAAAAACCAACAAGATGCTTAAATCTGCGTGTAATAAAGATCACTGGAAGATCAAGTGTAAGAACAAAGAAGGCTGTGATTGTTCTCAACACAAGAAGGCTTATAAGAAGAAACATCGGAAGCGTTCCTCTCGTCACCACAAAAATCGTGATGATACTTTTGTCAAACCATTCAAAAGGCAGAAGTTCAAGAAAAAGAAGTTCAAGAAATTCAAGTTTGTCATGAAAAGGAACTTCAGAGGAAAGAAATCTGACAAGTGTTTCTTATGCCATAAGCCTGGTCATTTTGCAAAGAACTGTCCTGATTCCACCAAGAAGACACAATTCATGAATCTTCTCCATCAGCTGGCACCTGAAATTGCAGAATCAGATGTCGAATCAGTTCTCTTAGCCCAGGATGAGGTATCTCAAGGTTGCTTAATGCAATTAACCTTCACTGAATCAGAAGCATCAGACACTGAGTCAGAAGCCCAAAGTGAAGAAGCTAGTTCAGAGCTTTCCACTGAGCCAGATGAAGCAATTCGTTCTTTAGAGAAACTTGCCTTCTCTCAAGAAGAATGCCTTGCTATTCAGTCACCTCATGCCAAAGTAAAAATATTTACTGGGCCATATTCCAAACCAATAACTGTTTTGGCCCTCTTTGATACTGGTTCTACTAAAACCGTGATAAATCCCAGTTTACTCCCTGATACAATATGGAAACCTTGCCAGTTAGCCTTTCGTGTTGCTAATGGTGAAATCCTCTATGTTGATAAAATCAGTAAACCAATCCTTATCCAACCTTTTCCTGGCCTTCGAATTAAGCATGCAGTCTATGGCAGCAGTGTTACCTAAAAGGAATTAATGATAGGATGGGATTTTATCAAGAAACTGCAAGTCCAATTTGCTGAAACTGGTCTCAAATACAAGAAGCAGTTCCTCCCATGGCATGACCCAGATGCAGCTCTCATGTTCTATCAGGCTGCTCCAGCATATCCAATTGATCCAGGGATATCATTGGATACTCTAAGAAGAAATATTGTCACTATGTCCTGTGCAGACTCCCATGTTGATTTCCTCACTAAATGCCAGAACCCGCTATGGCGAAATAGCAAGTTCTTTGTTACACTCCCCTTCAAGCTCAATGAAGACGCTAATCCAACAAGAGCATCTCATTCTGGAATGAATCCAGAACATCAGTCTCTTGTTCTTCAAGAATTAGTTTCTCTCAAACAGCAACAGCTTATTGAAGAAACAACCTCTCCCTGGGCGTGTGAAGCATTTTATGTCAATAAAAGATATGAACAAGTCAGAGGAAAAATGAGGCTAGTGATAAATTACCAACCGCTGAATTACTTCCTAGCCAGTGACAAATTTCCTTTACCCCAGAAGCATTCCCTGTTTTGCCATCTTTCAAATGCAAATGTCTTCTCCAAATTTGATTTGAAAGCCGGTTTTTGGCAACTAGGCATCACTCCCACTGATCGTCCAAAAACAGCATTTTGCATTCCTGGTTTTCACTACCAATGGACAGTAATGCCCTTTGGCCTCAAGAATGCTCCTTCTATTTTCCAAAAAACCATGATGTCTATTTTTGAACCCATCGCAGCAAATGCATTAATATATATTGATGACATTTTGCTCTTCAGTCAGAGTGAAACAGAACATTTAAAGCTCCTTCACCATTTCCATCACATAGTCCTCACTCATGGAATTATGCTCTCTGAAAAGAAGATGGTTATTGGTACAACAGAAATTGAGTTCCTTGGAATGATGATCAAGAATGGAAAGTTCCAACTCCAACCGCATATTTCAAAGGACTTACAAAAATTCCCAGACAAGTTAACTAACAAAACCCAGATCCAACAGTTTCTTGGTTTGGTGAATTACATGTCGCAATTCATACAGAAGGTCGCTACATACACTGCTCCTCTTTCAGCTCTTTTGAAGAAGTCACCGCCTCCATGGTCAGAAGCTCAGACCACAGCAGTTAAAAAGTTGAAAGATCTCACTTCTCAGTTACCAGATCTCCAGATCCCTTCAGATGGTCAAAGAATTTTGCAAACTGATGCAAGCAATGAATTTTGGGCCGCTATTCTGTTGGAAGAAAAGAATGGTGTTAGAACTCCTTGTGGATACAAATCAGGAAAATTCAAAGAGGGTGAATTGCACTATCACTCTACTTTCAAGGAAATTCTAGCAGTCAAGCGAGGAATAGAGAAATTCCAATTTCATCTTATTGGATACCACATTAAGATTGAAATGGATATGTCTTCATTTCCAACCATGATTCAGTTCAAGAATAAGCAGATTCCAAAGTCACAAATGTTGAGATGGTCAGAATGGTTCTCACAATGGGATTATGAAGTCAAGCACATTCAAGGGAAAAACAATGTTATTGCTGATTTCTTTTCTAGACAAGGTGCAACTGAGCAGTTAAAATCCTCATCCCACATCGCTCCATTCATAAAAGAACCCTTTTGCAAACCATTTAAGTTCAATGACTCCAACCCACAAAATATATCCTGCCTTCCAGTCATATACACTTTAACCCAAGTCATGGATCCTTTTCAAGCCAGTTCCTCAAAGTCTCACACCTCTCACCCATTTCAGTTCTCAGATTTTGAACAAGCCCTTGATCCTTTGACAGCTATCTCTCTTTTACCATCTGAGCTACAAGAACATGTTGTCAACTTTGCCATTGACCTCAGACCAAAAGACATGGTTATCAAGTATTTAGAAATTTTACTTGAAAAACATGGCCTTTGCTTCCGTGGCCTTCGTCTTCACCCTACCTATCCGTTTTGCTCTTTATTCCATATCCACTATTGCTACAGGATCCCGAAATTAGCCCTCATCTTCCTTTGGTATCTTACAAAGGTCTACCATGTTGGCTTCATTTTCAAAGCTCCTGATCTGCTCCTCTACTTACAGATAGCCACTTCAGACCCTGAAACCCAAAATGCCCACGCAATTTTATATGGGGTTCCAAGCTCGTATAATTTTGTTGTTTTTCTGAAATGGTTCAAGTCTGTTGAACAGTGGAAAGAAGCCCTCAAAGTCCATCATCACACATATTGCCTAATACACTTCCATGATCCGCTCAGAGTTCCCCATCCAGATGGTTCTAATGCCACTATTGAAGCATGGTTCTTTGAGAATCTTGCTAAAACAATAAAAGAACCCCACAACCTAAACTATGTCACCTTTCTGAAAAATATTTGTGCATTAAACAAGGTTGATTTTGAATCAGTTCCTGACTATGTCAAATTTGCAAAGGACGCTTGGCACAATACTTACTGGAATGATCATTCATGTACTCCGTTATTTAATCGCCTCTACGCTTACGCAGAATCCCACAGATGGAGTTATGGTGAATTAAGTTCCGATTCAGAATCATTTGTCGGCATAGAATCTGATACTGATGATGATAGTGATGATGATCCTAATGCTGGAAATTTTGGCAATGAACTTGCAGAACTTGCAGCTACCAGCAATGATGAAGATGGCCTTTATTCCCCCACTGATGGCCCGTATTCTCCAGATACCCCAATCTACGGTCATGATGACTATTATGACCTTGATTATGACGGAAATGAAATAGATTGATGTCACCCATGACGTCACTCTCCACTTATCAGATTTTCACGTGCGAAGGAATCTACTTTCGGCGTTGTATTATTATTTGCCTTTTTGCTTTGTGTCATTTTCACTTTTTCTTTTGTAAAAGTTGATTGGAATCTTTACTTTATGCTTTTGATTGTCGGGATAGCTGATCCTTATGGTTTGTCTTGTTGCTCAGCCCTTTCCCTATAAAAGGAGCGAGCTTTCTCTTGTTTAAGGTAGAGGAGTTTGAGAGTGTAAGTTTGTTGTTTAATCCTATGAGTGTCTGATGCTTCTGATTCAGTGAAGGTTAATTGCATTAAGCAACCTTGAGATGCCTCATCCTGGGCTGAGAGAACTGATTCGACATCTGATTCTGCAATTTCAGGTGCCAGCTGATGGAGAAGATTCATGAATTGTGTCTTCTTGGTGGAATCAGGACAGTTCTTTGCAAAATGACCAGGCTTATGGCATAAGAAACACTTGTCAGATTTCTTTCCTCTGAAGTTCTTTTTCATGACAAACTTGAATTTCTTGAACTTCTTTTTCTTGAACTTCTGCCTTTTGAATGGTTTGACAAAAGTATCATCACGATTTTTGTGGTGACGAGAGGAACGCTTCCGATGTTTCTTCTTATAAGCCTTTTTGTGTTGAGAACAATCACAGCCTTCTTTGTTCTTACACTTGATCTTCCAGTGATCTTTATTACACGCAGATTTAAGCATCTTGTTGGTTTTTTCCATATCATCCATTAGCTTCTTGTGATTACAAATTCTCTTAACAGAATCAAGGAGGTGCTCATAAATACGGCCAACAGAGAGATCTTTGAGCTCAATATTCTGCATCTTCAGAGTTTTCTGTGCTTCAGTAACTAAAGCATCTGGGAAAGACTGGAAGAAAACTTGCTTCAGATTTAAATCATCTAGACCGCCAATAGTATAGAATCTTTTTGACATTCTATCATAATGACATTCTAAATCTTTTTCTTGCAGGGAGCAACACTTCATTCCCATGAATTCAGTACGAGCTATTTTAGAAAATTTGGAGGGGTTTCCTAGGAACTCATTGTAAATTGATCCAAGAAAAACATCAATATTAGTTATCTGCTGAAATTGGAGCTGTCTGTATTCACCGAGGGCATCATACCAATCATATAAACGGCCAACAACACGAGCTAAGAATCGTTTAATTACGGATCGGAGATCATATAGCTCATTGTCAGCAACCATCCATGCTTTGAACTGAAAAAATCGTTCACGCCATTGGTTTGGCTTGATATCATCAAGAGTAAATCGAACATGATTATCATGAGCATGGTTTGTTTGTGGAGGTGGTTGGTTTAAAGGAATATTCATTGGTTCAGGCGGATCTTCAACCATAGGTTCTGGGGCTGTATCTGGTGGTTGTGCTGGTTGGGTTGAGTAAAGCTGATCAAACGCTTGAAATAAGTCATCTGAATCAGTTTTTACAGGTTCACGGTTTGTAAAGGCCAGAGCTTTAAGAAAAGATCCTATCTGATTGACAGAATGATTTTCAAAAGCATCCATGGTAAACATATCCAAAGGTTTAGTGGAGGCGCCTTGGATAACATCTGGTGGATCATTTGAAGGGATATAGGCTGAAGGAGTGGTTGAGGGATTGGTATGTGAGGATATTTGCTGCGGCTGAGACGGAGGGAGAACAGTTTGCAAAGGAGTAGGAAAATGATCTAGTCCTTGGTTGGGAGTTGTAACTGTTCGTTGGGGTTTAGACCAATCAACTTCATTTGGGTGTTTGGCTTTATAAGAGTAGTTTGATTTGGGAGGAACAAACTTGGGTTTTGGTTTTGGAGGAGAGGTTGACCAAGGAGGTAACCTTCTTTTGGGTGGTTCATCCCAAAGGTTGACAGAATGGGACTGAGCTTTTCCCGAAAGGGAATATTCAGCAGGGTTATACGGAGGTTTAGCAGGCTTTTCTGGGGGGTAAAACACCGAATAATTAGAGAAATCCGATGTGGGATGTACTGTTTGTGGGGAAAGGGTTGTATATGGCGGGAGGGTATTGAGCAGCCTGTTGCTTCATGGCTTCACTTCTTTCAAGAGACTCAAGTTGAACTTGGAGAGCTCTTTTTTCAGTTTCTTTATCTCTAAAGAATTGTGCTGTACTCGCAAAATCTCTGATAGTCATGGAGACAGAACGCATCTGATCATTGAGAACCTTAATTCTCATTTTTATGTCGGCAATGGCTTCTTCCATAGTGGAAATGGAGGAAACACGGGAACTGATCTGTCTGGTTTGTTGGGCTATCTGAGTAAGAAGTTTATTTTGTGCCACAGCGTTTTCTGCTTGCCAATTTAAAGCTGCTTCAGCTGCTGAAAGCTTTTTCATTTGTCCATCAGATCCAATGGAAGTGGGGTTTTGGATTTTCCATTTGTGGGTGGTCTGAGTGGATAGGTTATCAAAATCTTCCGATGGAGGAAAATAGTGATCTGTTGTTTCTTGAGACATAAGGTAACAAGAAATTGGCTGGGGATGAGGGATAGTAGCTGATTGATTCTGCAAGGAGGGTTGTTGGTATGGTCTGCCAAGAGCTCGGAAGGCCTTTTGGGTATATGGGGAAAGGCGTTGTGGGGTTGGTTTAGGGGGCTCTGGCTCTTGAGGAGGTAGTGAAGGGGAACATGATGGCACTTCTGGAGAAGAAGTGGGTGAAGGTTTATCAGAATAAGTGACATAGTAATCAAACTTGCCACTTGGCTCTCCTAAGAGGCTGACGGTATTATCACCTGCTTGATACCGTTCTTCAAGGATTTCCTGAGAAGTTAAGGCTTTACCAGCCTTCTTTTTCCTGTACAGTTTTAGTTCCTTGGGGTCTAGCTCTGCCTCAAAAGCTAGTTCTTCACAGTCATCACAATAGCACACATCGTACCATATGTGACCTTTATCATTCTTAGGTTGATAGGAAGGTTTTCCATACTTATCAAAGTAAAGAATAACCAGCGGATCAGCCTTTAACACAGGATCGGTAGGATACCGATGGATTCCTTGCATCACGTTCAGCTCAGTCTGGAAAGGGTTCCGCTCTGGGGAAGAAATAGAGATTTTTGGTTATGAAACCTCATTTCTATCTGTTTATCAGCTCTGCGGAGATAGCTTGGGTCAGTTTGCTGAATAGGCTCTGTATTAGCTTGTTATTGGAGCTTCTCATAAGATGTAACCCAAACTTCTGGCAACAACTTTACAAGCTCAGGGCGAGTAAGTTGTCTGGGAACATACTTTGCTGTGTGGGATGCATCAGAGTCAATGGTTAGCATGAGAGCTTCAGAAGTAGAAGAACCGGGGATACACAAATCATAAGAATGATTTTGTACATGGTAGACCATCTGCTGATGAATAGTTGCTGCTGCTGTGCCTGGGACCATTGAAACACCAGTTATCTGAACCTGGATTTTTAGGGCCGAACATACAAAGGGATCGCTAAGGGGGACATTAAAATTAGGATACAGAGTAAAAAACACTGTTCTTGCATTTAATGTTGCTTGGACATTTCCAAGAATTGCTTGTTGATAATTTGTAAGCCTGGAGTCAACAAGTGCAATTCTGGCAACGGCTTCAAGACCTTTACGACCATGGAAAGTGACGGCAAATCGGATGGCTCCGAAGTGCATATGGGTATAACCTTGGGATAAGGCTATTCGTGGAATATTGGTGGGAAAGGGAACAGTAAAAAACTGTTCTTCATGACCTGATTTAACAAACAAAGAATCAAAGGGGGTGCGCTGGACAAATTCACGAACTGGGAGTTTGGATTTGTCTGATGAAACCAACTGTCTAACTCTAGCACGAAAGGATTCTGAGGAGGGTTTTTGAAACACGTGATAAAGGTTTGTGATGGTTAACTTTGTTTCTGGGATTTGTTCAACAGGTAAATGGGTAATTTCATATAAAGACTCGATCTTATCTTTATGAGAACCAGTAGACCTAAAAGACTCACTAGAACGTAAGGAATCTGTAGGAGTAAACGTTTTTGACGACGACGCGGATAAAGACTTAGATTTTGAAAACATTTTTCAATTAATATTTAAAAAGGACGGAGAACTTATGCCACCAAAATTTCCAAGAGATATGTCATGCTTTGTCAATATTTTAAAGAAAGATTTCTCTGTGTTATATGAAGAAAATAAGAATTTTCAATAGACCTAAAGATCCTCGACTACCTTTTGTTACGAACCAAAAACTATAATCTCATATTTGACCACAATCAGGAGCATTTATCAGGCATACACACGGCTGTCCATCGCCTTAAAAGCCTAGCGCTCAACACCTGTCCATATATGAGAGTATCTCTTTTTGTGTAACCAAAAGATTTATACCAGTGTTCTGAAAAATAGAACAAATGGGTTCTGATACAGGAGATCCACACAAATTCTCTGAGTTTTCTGATGTGAGAGATCCATATAAAATGGCAGTCACAGAGCATACTAAAATCAGGAGAAGATGTAAAGTGGCAGCTGTAGAGCATACTAAACATTCTTCAGATTTTCATACTAATCAAAGTATAAATATCACTGAAAACTATGTATTTCTTAGAACAGAAAAACATTTGTTAAAATAGCAAGAAAGAATTCCATATATCTGATAACTTTAGAGGGCATAAGTTCTTCCTAAAAGAACTACTCACAAGAGGACATCTTTACAACCTCTGATACCAACTATGGGTATACCCATGATCGATCATGGGTTATAACCATGACCGAACCCATGATCGATCATGGGTATACCCATGATCGATCATGGGTTATAACCATGACCGATCATGGTGCTAGCAGAGAAATCCAGTGGGTTTTCATGATCGATCATGGTCCCAGCACTTTGCCTATTTAGTGCAATTTTGACTTATTTGTGTAAAATGACTTGTAGAGTGACTTGAGAGCTAAAATTGGTGACATTTTTTCTTGTGTGCTTGTAATCATCTCTTTGTTTCAATTATCAATAGAAGCTATCATTTGTGTGGATTAATGGCGTTTACGCTGACACCACGGTAAATCCTTTTCTTATGCGATTCTTGCTTTATTTCCTATTTCTCTATTGTGGGTGTACTTTTTTTGTGTCAGTTCTTCTTTCGGGTAAACCAAGTGGGCTTGTGAGATACCTCCACATTGCGTCGTGCTCGGTTGTGAGCGGTTTGGCACTATATGTAATACAAACCCTAGGTTCTTAGCAAAAATAACTCCCAACTGATTTGAAGCTTTAACACAAATTTTAAGAAGGTTGATGATGTTCTAGGTGGATGGAACAACTCCCATAAAAGCTCTCAAAGCACCCATGGTGATGTTATGAAGAGGAAGAAGACGAAAAGTGTAAAATCTAGCTCAATTTCTTGATCCCCATGTGAAAATGTGATAAGATCGCCACAAATCTCCTTCACAAGCTCTCTCTTAAGCTCTGAATATGTCATTTCCATTTATGATTGAATTGGGTAGAGTTTGGGTCAAAGTGAGGGTGAAAAATGGGTTAAAAATGGTTGGGTCGAGTCAAACCCAACTGACCAAAAGTTTCTGATGCGCTATTCGTATTTTGTGCATAACTTTTCACTCGAAATCTAATTTGAATGATTTTTATATCAACAAAAAGAGGACTCAAAGATATACAACTTTTATCTTTAGAGTTTCTCCAAATTTGGAACAAAATAATACCATAAGTGCATTGAAGATAGAAGTATGCCAAAACACTACATTTTGATACGGACATATTTGGTTAAGTGGCTTATTTTGCACTCAGTTATGTCCCACAAGGAGCTCGAATTAGATTTTGGTTAGAACATAAAGCTGTAGATGGAAAAGAAATATATCAGAAGATTCAAATGGTGACTTATTTGAATATCAAACGAGAAAGTTATGGCCTTTCAAAGTAGGCCAAAAACTCATTTCGCCAAAAATTTGAATTATCACTGTTAGCTGACCAAATTCAACCACAGTCATCCAAAATGCGTCTTAACCATTCAAGCATATGCAATATGATTAATATGTCTTGTGGAAGTGTTCGGCTCATCAGAATATATTCAGAACCAAATTCGACTAACCAAAACTACGTTTAAGGGTAAAATACAACTAACGAGTGATTAAAACCTATAATTTAATAAGGACCCCCTGAATATCAAAATGATCATTCACACAAATGTAATTGAGCTACTTAAAAATGCTCAAGGTGTCGAAACCACATAATTGTCGTCGAAACCAAAAATTACTAGTCAAATCGTGGTTATTCGATAAATCAAGTTTATGAAGGAAAATTAATGGGTAAACTAAACACGAGGTGTTACAACCAGATCGAAAACCTTGCAAAATCATTTAACTCAATTCAGTTTGGGCCAATTTTTTGGTTTTTCAATTTTTTCGCACTCTCTTAGCTAACATAATGAACATAAAAGTATACATTAAACTAATAACACAACATGCTGAGGTGGACTAAGTTCATAGTTTGTTTCCATACAAAGGGAATGTCAAAAACCATCTCTCCCAAAAGTTTAAGCTAATAGGAAGTGGGCCAACAATGTACTACATGCGGTGCAAGGGAGGAGAATAAGAGAGGTGGTGGCAGCGGAAAGACTATAAATGGGTTTTTGGGAACCTTCTCTAATACCATGAAAACAGATAATTTTGATTTAGCTTACTCAAACTGAAAGCCAGAGACTATATTTATGTTGTGCCAATGAAACAAAAAAAGGAAACAACAACGGAATGGTAAGGCTTAGGCTATATTATTCAACAAGGAACCCATTCAAGTTTTTCCAAGGATGCTCTTCACTGAATACAACTTACGGATGACTTGATTTAAGTCCATTCGGTCTCTTGGTAATTCCATGGAACATGCCACTCCAACTTTTACCATAGAAATTAGGCACTCTTCCTTTGTGTTGCTATTTCTTAATTGTCCTCTACTTTGCATATTGTTCGATGCTATTTCCACTTCTTCTTCATCGTTGCTTAGAAGTTTTGGTTGCATGTAACGACCCGGTCCCACCTCAGTACGATATTGTCCGCTCTGGGTAGCGTCCTAGCCAGGCCTCAGCCCCAGGACATCTACCCTCACGGCTTTGTTTCTGGGAGCTCACGATCAGCTTCCCAGGGGGTCACCCATCCTGGGATTTCTCTGGTCTAAGCACGCTTAACTTCGGAGTTCTCATGGGATCCGAAGCCAGCGAGCCTCCCAAAAGGCCACGTATTTAATTAGCGACCATATCTTACTTATATGGGTCTCCAAGGATCCCCCAACTTCCGGTGTGAGATGCCCCCTTTGAGCTACCATTCCTCCACACAAGGGAGTATTCATCGCTCGAGCTACCATTCCTCCACACAAGGGAGTACTCATCACTCAGGGCGTCACATACTTCCCCCCAAGGGAATCGACGTCCTCGTCGACACACCGTACTCTGTGGGGTCCGCTCTGATACCATTTGTAACGACCCGGTCCCACCTCAGTACGATATTGTCCGCTCTGGGTAGCGTCCTAGACAGGTCTCAGCCCCAGGACATCTACCCTCACGGCTTTGTTTCTGGGAGCTCACGACCAGCTTCCCAGGGGGTCACCCATCCTGGGATTTCTCTGGTCCAAGCACGCTTAACTTCGGAGTTCTCATGGGATCCGAAGCCAGTGAGCCTCCCAAAAGGCCTCGTACTTAATTAGCGACCATATCTTACTTATATGGGTCTCCAAGGATCCCCCAACTTCCGGTGTGGGATGCCCCCTTTGAGCTACCATTCCTCCACACAAGGGAGTACTTATCGCTCGAGCTACCATTCCTCCACATAAGGGAGTACTCATCACTCAGGGCGTCACAATATGTCTTCCTATATCGGAGTTATTTATCAACTTAGGTCCAGTACCGTTTGTAAATATTCCCGTATATGAAAATACAGATGAAGATGAGGATGATGATTATGACGAGGATGAAGACTCCGACGATGCTGAAGGGTTTAACAATGATCTATATAGCAGCGATGAGGATGAAGACGATGATGATGATGATGATGATGATGATGATGATGATGATGATGATGATGATGATGATGATGATGATGATGATTGAGATTATTATGTGCGTTTAAACCTAGAAATAGACAACTCCTCACAAAACTGAATTCCATAGTGCGGTAGTTACTGCTTGAATAGAGTTTCCCCTTATCTAACATTTGAACACGCAAGAACCCTATTTGCTGAAACATCCTATTAATGGCCGAGTCGCTCTTAGAATCTATTAGATCACTCATTGAAGATGACTTCAGAATGAAATTTATGGCGGGCATTTTAACAAGCTTTAGGTGATTCTCCAGTTGCAACTCCACCAACTCGTTGTATGAGGACCTTAAGTGATGCAGCAGGGGGGAAACATCTTGAATACTCATCTGAACATTCTCTTGGAGTTCCTTGGGGATAATAAAATATTCCAAACCAACACTAAAACCTTCAGAATAACCTTTTTTCTCCATAAGCATCGGTTGTACGGAATTGAAGAAGCTCAGAACCTCATTGATAGTATTTGATAGAAGTTTATTCAGCATTAAAATCAGTGTTGTCCATCTTTTAAAAACTCCATTAAATTTCAAGTTACATATTTTAAAAACTCCATTAAATTTCATGCTTAGCAATAAGAGGCCAAAGCAAATATGCTGCTATGTATCTGTTTATTGCGTTATAATAATCTGATGCTGTGTATCGGGTTATAATAATAATTATTATGATTATTAAAATAATTATTACTAAAATATAATTGGACAGATTATAATTATAATATAGATTAGCTTATTAAGATTATTAAAATTAAATTGCTATTAAAATAAAAAATTATTAAAAACTCTTGGGCGACGTAGATTTTGTTTGTACGTCGCCTAAGAGTAACTTAGGCAACGTAATTTTTAAATTACTATTAAAATAAAAAATTATTAAAAACTCTTAGGCGACGTAGTTTTTATTTGTACGTCGCCTAAGAGTAACTTAAGCGACGTAGTTTTAAAAACTACGTCGCTTAAGAACACGGTAACAATAGTGGATATGGAAAAGTGAGCAAAAGGGATATGTAGGGTGTAGACGAAGTCCACGAAAGCAAAGACCATGTTTCTCTATTAAGAGACACATTATATGGCAACAACAGTTCATGATTTTGCTGCCACAGCAAACTTCTTTCGTGAAAAAGAAACTGAAAAGCGTGCTCTTCAAGCACAGCTTGAATCAATTGAAAGAAGCCAGTATGCTCAACATGCGTTTAACCATGAGAAACCTTTACCCAAATCTCTTTTCCCCGATACCCGAAGTATCCCTGATGTTTCTATCTTTTACCCTCCAGACCCACCGGTTACCAATACTTTTGACCCGTCAGAATATTCTCTTTCAAACCCGCATTCGTCTACCCTCAATCTTTGGGATGAACCTCCTAAAAGAAGACTACCTTCTTGGTCTTCACCTCCAAAACCTAAACCAACCCCAAAAATAAACCCAAAACTAGTTTTCCGACCGCCCAAGTCAAATTACCCGTTTCAGGCCAAACATCCTTCACAGGTTGACTGGTCAACCCCTATTAGAGCTGTTTCACCCCCTCCAACAGCCCGAGAAGTTAGAGGAATTGTTCTTAAAGAACCTACCTCTACAACTGCCCCAGTACCCATTAAATCCACCACTACTTCTCCAGCAACCAACCCAGAAGCCTATAGACACCCATCTGATGCAACTGATGTTATCCAAGGTGCCTCTACAAAACCTTTGGATATGTTTGCTATGGAAATTCCTGAAAATCAACCAGTTAATCAGATAGCCTCTTTCCTCAGAGCCCTTACTCTCCCAGATCGTACCCCGATCAAAACTGAGTCTGATGATTTGTTCAGTTCATTTGAGCAAATTTACTCAGCTCAAGCCTCAGGTACTCAGCCTAGTGAAGATCCAACAGAACCTATGGTTGAAGATCCCCCAGAAAATCCTCAGAATCCTCAACCAAATCAAGTTCCCCCTCAAGCTCAAAATATACACCATCAAGAAAATCATTTACGATTTACTCTGGATGATGTTAAGCCAAAATTTTGGCGAGAACGTTTTTTCCAGTTTAAAGCATGGATGATAGCAGATAATGAGCTTTATGACCTCCAGTCCGTGTTTAAACGGTTTCTAGCCCGTTTAACTGGACGATTGCATGATTGATATGACTATCTCCAAGAATACAGACAATTGCAGTTACAGTAGATCACTTCTATTGATGTATTCCTTGGCACCATTTACAATGAGTTTGTTGCAACTCCATCCAAGTTTGTTGATATTGCCCGTTCTAAATTTATGGGAATGAAATGTTGTTCCCTCCAAGATACAGATCTCGAACGACATTATGACAGAATGTCAAAACGCTTTTACATCCTTGGTGGCATTGATGACACAAATCTCAAGCAGATTTTCTTCCAATCCTTTCCAGAAGCCCTAGTTGCTGAAGCAGAAAAGTTGTTAAAAATCCAAAAGCTTGATCTCAAAACCCTTTCCTTGGGACGTATTTATGAACTCATTACAGATTATGTTGAAAGAATTTGTAACCAGAAAAAGCTAATGGAAGATATGGAGAAAACCAGCAAAATGCTTTCCAAAGCATGTAACAAAGATCATTAGAAGATTAAATGTAAGAACAAAGAAGGCTGCGATTGTTCTTAGTATAAGCGTCTTTACAAAAAGAAGAAGTCAAGAAGATCTTCTCGCTCAGCAAAGCACTCCTCAGCAGATCCTTTCGTCAAACCCTACAAGAAAAAGAAGAAGAAATTCAAGCACTTCAAGTTTGTCAAGAAGAAAGGTTTTCGAGGCAAGAAAACTGACAAATGTTTCATCTGCAAGAAACCAGGCCACTATGCCAAAAATTGCCCGAATGGTGAAAAGAAAGCCCAGTTCATGGCACTCCTCCACAAGCTGGCACCAGATATAGCAGAATCCGATGTTGAATCTGTATTGTCAGCAAAAGATGAAGCCTCTCCAGAATCTCTCATGAAGATTGCCTATACAGATTCTGAAGTTTCAGAAGCAAAAACAGAGATCCCAAGCGAAAATGAAAGTACTTTATCATCTCTCCCGAGTGATGAAGCTTTTCATTTACAACAATTGAGTTACTAAAGTCCAGAAGAAATTCTTGCTGCACAGACCCCACATGCTTATGTTAAGCTTTTCCCAGAAGCTTACTCAAAGCCGATCAAAGTGTTAGCTCTTTTTGACACCGGTGCATCAAGAACTATGATTGACCCCTCTCTGCTACCTACCAATCTTTAGAAACCTTGTTGCATTGCATTCCGTGTCGCTAATGGTGAAATTATGTATGTTGACAAAGTTACCAAACCAATCCTGATCTAAATCTTTCCAGGATTGCGTGTCAAACATTCAGTTTATGGAAGCCCGGTTACTATGAAAGAAATGATGCTTGGCTGGGATTTGTTAAAAAAGCTCCCAGTACAGTTCCTTGATGATGGTCTCCGTCACAAGAAGTCATTTCTCCCTTGGCATGATTTGCAAGCAACCCTTGAATTTTACCAGTCCATTCCTTTCTCACCAATTGATCCTGGTATTTCAATGAACACTCTTCGTCAGAAGTTGATCACTTTGTCCTGTACTGAAAGTCATACTGAATTCCTCACCAAATGTCAAAACCTTCTATGGAGAAATAGCAAATTCTTTGTTACTCTTCCTTTTAAGCTGAATGAAGATGTAAATCCTACCAGTGCTTCTCATTTTGGTATGAATCCAGAACACCAAGCCGTGGCTCTCAAGGAGTTACAGTCTCTCAAACAACAGCAATTAATTGAAGAAACAACCTCTCCATGGGCGTGTGAAGCTTTTTACGTTAACAAACGTTCTGAGCAGATTCGAGGAAAAATACGGCTCGTTATCAATTACCAGCCGTTAAACCATTTCCTAGCCAGCGACAAATTTCCTCTCCCACAGAAGCATTCACTGTTTAGCCATCTCTCAAATGCCAGTGTCTTTTCAAAATTTGACCTGAAAGCCGGATTTTGGCAACTTGGTATTCAGCCAGATGATCGGCCTAAAACAGCGTTTTGTATCCCTGGTTTTCACTACCAGTGGACCGTAATGCCCTTTGGTCTTAAGAATGCTCCATCAATTTTCCAGAAGACTATGATGACAATCTTTGAACCTATAGCTGCCAATGCATTAATTTTTATTGATGACATTCTTTTGTTTAGCGCCAATGAAGCTGACCACCTGCAGCTACTCCATCATTTTCATCATATTGTGCTTACCCACGGGATTATGCTGTCAGAAAGAAAGATGATTATTGGTACTCCTGAGATTGATTTCTTAGGAATGAAAATCAAGAACAGCAAAATCCAACTCCAAGAGCATATCTCTAAGGATCTCCAGAAGTTCCCTGACAAGTTAACAACCAGAATGCAAATCCAGCAATTTCTTGGTTTGGTTAACTACATGTCACAGTTCATATCGAAAATTGTATCTTATACAGCTCCTCTATCAGCACTTCTTAAGAAGTCTCCACCGCCGTGGACAGATGCTCAAACTCAAGCAGTCAAGAAATTGAAGACTCTAACCTCCCAACTTCCAGATTTACAAATACCCTCAACAAGTCAGAGAATTCTCCAGACTGATGCCAGCAATGAATATTGGGCAGTGATACTTCTTGAAGAGAAGAATGGTATCCGCACTCCATGTGGATATAAGTCCGGAGGATTTAAGCAAGGCGAACTTCACTATCACAGCACTTTCAAAGAAATCCTTATAGTCAGAAGAGGAATCGAAAAATTTCAATTTCATTTGATTGGTTATCATTTCAAAATTGAGATGGACATGTCGTCTTTCCCAGCAATGATCCAATTCAAGAACAAGCAGATTCCAAACACTCAATTACTTCGATGGGCAGAATGGTTTTCCCAATGGGACTATGAAGTAAAGCACCTCAAAGGAAAGAATAATGTAATTGCTGACTTCTTTTCTAGAAAGCCTCCACAGCAAAACTTTGTATCCCACATCGACCCTAAGATGAAAGAACCGTTTTGCAAACCCTTTAAGTTTAATGATATCCAGCCATATCACCCATCAAACCTACCCATTGTCTATACCTTAACCCAGTTATCACCCTCCGAAATGGCCAGCTCATCAAACCCTCCTCCTCCAATCTCAAAACCTTTTAAGTTTTCAGATCTCAGCTCCCAGCCAGAACCCCTTGATGCCATTACCCTTCTCCCTGAAGAAATTCAGGATGTTGTTCTTAACCATACCCTTAAGTTACGAGGAAAAGACCTTGTTACCAAATATCTTTGTCTCTTAATAGAGAAACATGGTCTTTGCTTTCGTGGACTTCATCTACACCCTACCTATCCCTTTTGCTCACTTTTCCATATCCACTATTGTTACCGTGTTCCAAAGATAGCTCTTCTTTTCCTCTGGTATCTCACACAGACTTACCATGTTGGTTTCATCTTCAAAGCTCCAGATTTACTCCTTTACCTCCAGATTGCTACATCAGATCCTGAGATTTAGACCGCACACAGAGAATTGTATGGATTCCTAAGTTCATATAATTTTGTTACTTTTCTGAAATGGTTCAAATCTGTTGATCAATGGAAGGAAGCCGTGAAAACCCATCTTCATACTTACTGTCTTATACGGTTCCACAAGCCTCTACGAGTTCCTCACTCAGATGGTTCAAACGCTACTATTGCAGCATGGTTTACTCAAAATCTTGCGAAATCCGTTAAAGAACCTTATGATTTGAATTATGTCACCTTTTTAAAAAATATTTGTGCTTTAAACAAGGTTGATTATGATTCAGTGCCAGATTATGTCAAGTTTGATCATGATCCATGGCAGAATGCCTCATGGGAGGATTGTGGTCCTCTGTTTGAACATCTCTATTCCTATGCTTTTACTCACCGATGGGATTTTGGTGATTTAAGTTCTGATTCTGAAGCCTTTGTTGGAATGGATGATGATGATGATGATGATGACCCTGATGACCCTAATATTGGAGTTTTTGCTCAAGAATTAGAAGAGCTTGCCAATACTAGTAATGATGAGGATGGTGGTCCTTATAGTCCAGATACCCCTATCTATGGTGGTAATGATGCTTAGGACTATAGTGGAAATGAAACAGATTAGTGCACCCTTATCTCATGGATGACGTAGTTCTCCACCAGACAATAGCATGTAAAGAATCTTTGCTTTATTTACTTTCGGTGTGGTGTGATGTATGCTTTTGTTAAAGTTTGCTTTTACTTTTGCTTTTGTAAAAGAAGATGCTCTTCTAGGACAGCTGTCTTTACTTTTATTTGTCTTGTTGCTATGCCCTTCAGCTATAAAAGGAGCTAGCCTCTTAGTTATTGATCATCGGTTGTTTTCTAAGTTCCTTAGAAGAAGTGTTTAAGAGTGAAGTTGTCTAAGTGTGTTCCCATAGCTTTTGCTATGAGAGTCTCCTTTGTAAGTTTCCTCTGTTAATAAGATGCCTATCTTATTTTATATATATCCTGTGTTTCCAGTTCTTGTTAGGTTCATATTTTTGTTTTATAATCTTCCTTTATGATTTTCTTTTGTCTTTGTTGTCTTGTTCTTTAAGTTTAGAGTGTGTCTCTTCCCCCGGTATTGCGTAGTCCCATGACTACGAATATCTCTCCCCATATCTTGGTATCAGAGGCAGATTGATGTCTATCCATGAGTAGTTTCTAAGGTTAATTTATGGCCTTAAGGATTTTAGTTATAAGCATTACTTTCTTTAACTAATAATGGAAGCTTTTCTTGATATACAGTTTTTCAGTGATATTTATACTTTGACTAGTATGAAAAATCTGAAGAATGATAAGTATGCTCTACAGCTGCCACTTACCATCTTCGTCTGATTTTAGTATGCTCTGTGACTGCCATCTTGTATGGATCTCTCACATCAGAACACTCAGATTGAGTTGTGTGGATCTCCTGTATCAGAAAACGTTCGTTCTATTTTTCTGAACACTAGTATAAATCTTTTGATTACACAAAACGTTATACTCTCATATAAGGACATGTGTTTGAGCGCTAGGCTTTTAAGGCGATGGATAGCCGTGTGTATGCCTAATAAATGCTCGCGGATTGTGGTCAAATATGAGATTATAGATTTTGATGTAATAAAAGGTCGTCTTGGATCCCAGATCTACTAAATTACTATAAATCAAGAAAACCTTGTTTTATTTTCTTTTGAACGTATTATTTATCACCAAAAATCCTTGTTGCCATAAATTACCTCTTTCCCTAAAAATGTTTTCTAAATCTAAGTCCATGTCAGCGTCTACTTCTAAATCAATTAGTCCGTCCGAGTCTCTTAAATCTGCATCATTTAGGTCTAGTAGTTCCCGTAGTGACAAGATCGAGTCTTTATATGAAATTACCCATCTTCCCGATACACAAATCCCTGAAACACGGTTAGCGATGACAAATCCCTACCATGTTTTCCAGAAACCATCTTCTGAGTCCTTCACTAAAAGAGTCAGACAGTTAGTTACATCTGAAAAATCCAAGCTCCCTGTTCGTGAGTTTGTTCAGTATACTCCTTTTGACTCTCTGTTCGTTAATTCTGGTCATGAAGAACAGTTCTTTACTGTTCCTATCTCCCCAGATATCTCCAGAATGGCCTTAGCACAAGGCTATACCCATTTGCATTTCGGAGCAATCCGATTTGTTGTAACATTTCATGGTTGCAAAGGTCTCGAAGCAGTTGCCCGTATTGCTCTTGTTGACTCCAGGCTTATAAATTATCAACAGGCGATTCTTGGCAATGTTCAAGCCACGTTAAATGCCGGAACAGTGTTTTTCACGCTGTATCCTAATTTTAACCTCCCTCTCAGTGATCCCCATGTTTGCTCTGCCTTGAAAATTCAAGTTCAAATCTCTGGTGTCTCAATGATCCCAAGAACAGCAGCAGCAAATGGTCTATAAAGTGCAGAATCATTCTTATGATCTTTGTATTCCTGGTTTCTCTACATTTGAAGCCCTCATGCTCACAATTGATTCTGAAAGAGCTCACACAGCTAGTTATGTTCCCCGACAGCTCACTTGAGAAGAACTTGTGAAACTCTTGCCAGAAGTTTGGATTACTTCTTATGAAAAGCTCCAGGCTGAAGCCGATACTGAGCATTTTCAACAGACGAATCCGACTTATACCCGCAGGGCTGATAAACAAGTTGAAATGAGATTCAGTAAAACGCAAGTTCCAGTCTCTCCTGAGAGAAATCCGTTCCAAACTGAACTCATGATGATGCAAGAAATCAGAAGATTACCTTCTGACCCCACTCTCAAGAATGAACCCATGAAAATCTTGTACTTTGATAAACAAGGTCTTCCAGTTTATGAAGCGCAAGATTCTACTGGTCACATCTGGTATGATATATGTTACTGTGACGCCTGCGAAGAATTGGCTTACGAAGCAGATATGGAGCCAAATGAGTTGAAGAAGTATAGGAAGAAAAAAGCCGGTAAAGCTTTAAATTCCCAAGAACTTCTTAAGGAAAGATATGCAGCAGGTGATTCCAATGTTGATCTCTTAGGAGAACCAAGTGGCAAATTTAATTATTATGTCACTTATGGAGATAAACCCTCTCCTGAAACACCTCAGTGTAAACCACCATCCCTTCCTCAAAACCCAGCACCACCTACACAACCTCCACAACGCCTTTCCTCATATACCCAAAAGGCCTTTAAGCATCTTGGTCGTCCTTACCGACAAGCTCCACCCACTTTTCAATCACCAGTACCTTCCTCACCTGAGCCACTTTCATGTTACTTCATGTCCCAGCAATCCGTTTCCCCAGATTCATCTTTTCCCCCAGCAGAAGATTTCGATAACCTTACCAGCCATACTAGCCACAGGTGGAAAATCCCAGATCCTACCACTATTGGTTCAGATGGACAGGTTAAGAAAGTTACAGCCGCTGAAGCAGCGTTGAATTGGCAAGCCAAAAATGCCGTTGTTCAAAACTGAGTCCTTTCTCAGATTGCTCAGCAAACTAGTCAAATGAATAAGAGAATTTCATCTCTTTCTAC
Source organism: Lonicera japonica (assembly GCA_021464415.1). Taxonomy (NCBI): domain Eukaryota; kingdom Viridiplantae; phylum Streptophyta; class Magnoliopsida; order Dipsacales; family Caprifoliaceae; genus Lonicera; species Lonicera japonica. The sequence goes on from JAKCWG010000240.1 coordinate 54,256, forward strand.
CATTCCTGACATGATCGCTGATATTAAGATGAGAATTAAAACTCTCAATGAACAGATGCATTAAAAACTACGTCGCTTAAGTTACTCTTAGGCGACGTACAAATAAAAACTCCGTCGCCTAAGTTACTATTAGGCGATGTTCAAATAAAAACTACGTCGCCCAAAAGGTTTTCCCCCTTAAATTTTCATGAAAATTTAAAATATTCTGAAATTTTGAAATTCACTTAAGCGACGTAGGTAATTAAATAACGTCGCTTAGGTTATGTCATAGGCGACGTAATTAAATACCTACGTCGCCCAAGTGAATAGGATAAATTAAACCCTTCACCCCAATTTCATTTTTCTGCGAAACAATCTCCTTCTCCCTCTATCTCTCAGTTCTCCCTCCTCCCTCATTTTCGACCACCACCACCTCGAAACCCTAGCCCCCATTTCTGACCATCACCACCTCGAAACCCTAGCCTGCATTTTCGATCACTACCACCACCGCCCTCGCTCACCACCACCACCGTTGCTCACTGCCACCATTGTCCACGTAAGATTTATTCCCATTCGCCCCTCTTGAATCTCAATCCCATTGCCATTTTTTAGTTGATTGCTAATTAATTAATATTACTTCTTAAATAGTTAATTATTCCGTTTTGAGTATTCAAATTCAGTTTAGTTAAGTTATTGATATTTCAGTTTGATGTGTATTGATAGTTCAGTTAGATGTGTATTGATAGTTCAGTTATTGCATCACGTATGCTCTGTTTTTGGGTTTTGTGCTTGACTAATTCATCACAAACACATGTTTAGCATTTGGATAGCTATTCCGCCCATGTCCACCCTTATTGTGGTGGCTAAGGATTCATAGTTTGTATGAAAAAAGTTAGGGTTGTGAAATTATCGCTTTGTATCAAGAAGGAAAAAAAACTATTTTTAAAGTGTAAGATATGGAAACATTTGGGATGTGTTATGAAACTTCAATATCAATTCCATGCCTTAGAATTGGAACTAAAGCAAAGTTAGTCTAAACTTTTAACTAAACATGACTCCAATTCCAATTCTAAAGCTTAAATTTAGAGTTCCCAACCACACTTAGGATATCAAAAATTTGGGTTCCCATACTTTCAATAATACATATACTCCACCAATAAGGACTCACATGTTAAGGTCCTAGGGGTATCTTACCCAAAATGTATGTGGATACTTTATGGACATCTTATGCTCACAGCTCACTGAATGCCCACCTAAAGTCCACCTATTGCTATTTGTCCAGATTTACAGCATGTACACATACTTAAGTGCCCTGCTAAGAATTTGGACATTTATGGAATTTTTCTACATAGAAAAAAAAATGATTTACATGGAATCATTTGACATGGAAATTTTTTCCAGGGAGAAACTAGGCTAAAATGAGTTCTACCCTAGAAATAATAATGCAATAAAAAGCACCAAAAATGAAAATATGATATTTTGGTCATTTTTCGTAGGTAAAAGAAGTTCAATTAAACTATGGTGGATTGATCGGCAATGACGTTGATGTATACATGTAACATATGAATTCTTATTTTCCATGTTGTACAAAGGAATAAACAATTTAGCAGGTCAATAAACCATTACATGTATGTCACTAGTTTGGTACCTTGAAAATGCATTAAAATTGTGCATAGCAGAAACATATCCTATCACAATCAAAATCACATATCTACACTTTTTATATTTCATTTCTCAAATTCTAGCTTATGGTCAGAAATATGAGCACTTCTTTCATGTTTGTATTATCGCAATGAAACTGCATTTGAAATCATAAAGAACATCGTTGGGAGGACACAAAGCTCACCAAAATAAATCTAGATCCAATCCAATTATATTAAGTTTTTTAGTGATACCTAAACTAAGTGTTCGCAGATACTTTATGGGAATCACATGCTCATCGAATTCCCACATAAAGGACAAGTATTGCTATGTGTCCATGTATACAAAACATACACATACTTGAGTGCACAGGCCATAATTAGGACTAATACCATAATTTACAAAAAAAGTCTGGTTTACTTGTTAAAAAAAAAAAAAAAATGGACTTCTGGCATTCCAATAAACGTTTAGGTAAATCTTCGAAACTCTGCTACTTTGGGAAAAGTGTAGGTGTGCGTGCACGAATTAAAGAAATGCTCTCTTCTGTCATGGCTTGCCATTCCAATGCTCTGGTCACTCCCGGTGCACCCACAATTTTTAGACATGTACCTTTAGGTGAAAATATTTGCCAAATTAAATATGTTTAGCATTCTGATCTCCATTGTTTAAACAAACATGTGGTTTACAAGTTGTTGTAATTACTTTGTAAACATACGAGTTGGGTTTGTATTCGCCATATCGGTTTTGTGTAGAACTACCCAATTCTTTAAGCTATATATATATGTCTGATTAGTTCTGTGTCTTGATTAAATTAAAGCATGTATATCTGTTTTTATAATTGTTTTTTTAAATATATATATATATATATATGTATATATTTTGTAATGTGTAAAGTGAAGTTTTATATATATATTGATCTTGACGTTTACTGCTCTTATGTTTTTTTCGATTTCAATTTCGATTCAATTCAATTTCAATGTCAGCTCAATTTAAGTCAATTATAGTATTCTTATGTTTCTTTTATAATATATGTCAGGATGCCTCCGAAAGATTCAGCCACAAGGAAGAAATCTCATGTAGAGCTGCGCAAGGAGCTCCATCTTGCCTTGCTGCAGCAGCAGCAGACCTCGAAGGCGTCCCAGGCATTGCAGCAGGTGGCCCAAGCTGATGGACCACCGGTCTCAGCGAAGTAGTCGCTGGTCCTGCCGCTTGTTCTACCCCTCCCTTTCGCTCATTCGACGACCGGCAGCACGGGCCTCACACCACCTACACGCAGCATTCGCTGCAGTTTTGCTACTACTCACGTGCTAACCGACTCAAGTAAAGTTCTTAATTAGATTTTTTAGTTATACGCCGGCAATTATATTAACTTTATATAATTTACTGAATAATTTTTCTTGTAATATACAGATACCACCGCCGGCGCCTCCTCGAGTAATAAGAGGAGAGGAGTCATACTCGGGAAGAAAACGGCGATGATCATGAAAGAGAAGGGCAGGACCCTGGTGACCTACGAGGATTCGATTAGGGGGCCGCCTTTCTCAGTTCACTCCCGGTTCGTGACGGACCTATCGGCTTATATAAAAGACCGATGTCCGATGCTCGATCTGATGTGGCATGACCTTCCGGTGACAGAGCGGACGAGGTTGCTAGATTTTTTATCGGTAAGTTTTGCATTTTTCTTTATTTTTTTTATTGTTTGTTATTATTTCAAATTACTAATGTTTCTCTCTGCTATTTTACTTTGTAGGTGAACTACGATATTGATCACCGGCGTAGGGAGCTCACCGGATGGATAGAAGAGAAGGCCGCCAACCGATTCAGGCAATGGAAGTCTTCCTGTCATGCGAACTCACAAGAATTGGGAGATTCGCCCTTTCCTGTCGAGTTCGCACATCGGCCTACGGAGTGGCAGTGGTTGTGCAACCACTTCAGGGATCCCGAATTTCAGGTAAAATTAATTAATTTGTCTAACTTAATTTAAATACAATTGAATATTCTAACGGTTTATGTCTTACGTATGTTGCAGAGGTAGAGCGAGTAAATGAAGGCAGTCCGGGCCTCGACAAACAAGAGGCCCCACAGCGGAGGGGTCAGGCCTTTTGCAGCTCGGGTTAATGAGTACACGAAGAAAGGCGAGCAAGCTCCTCACGCGAAGACGTACATATACATGTACAAGAAATTCGACCCCTAGGGCACGGTAAGTTTATTATTTATTAATTCATTACATTTATTGCTAGTTATTTGTAATAAGAAATTCGATCCTTATGCTTAATTATTTGTAATAAGAAATTCATTAATTATATTTATCGCTATTTGTAGTCGCGGGTTCGACAGGCGAGCAACGAGGCGGTTGCGTCGTTGATGGCGAGTATGCCTCCGATCGAGGATACATCGGATGGCTCCTCGCCGGCCTCAGTCACAGCCCCGCCGAGACTCTCTGTTGATGTAGAGATCGGGCTTATGGAGAGGGTGGTCGATCCTTCGAAAGGGACTAGGGTTCCCGGCTTAGGCAGCGGCATTGCCAAGCAGTCGAGGACGAGAGGACCATCACAGCTGGAGCCCCGAAACGCCGCGATTGAGGAAGAGTTCGCCAAACTTAGGGTAAATCAAAAAGAACTGGAGGAGCGTCTTCAACAGGAAAGATGGGATCGGCAGAAGCGCGAGAGGTAGCTCGAGAGGGAGTGACTGGAGTTCGAAACGAGGGTACAGGCCCAGCTTGTAGAAATGGTGAGGCAGATGAATATGAGGGCTCCAACGCAGGATAGTTTTAGGTTTATTTTCTTATTGATCAATTTTATATGATTGTAAAGTTTTTAAAACAGTTTTGTAGGACATTGCTATAATTTATAAACATTTTGAACATTTAATTGAATGCTTAAATATTTGAATGATTAAATGCTTAGATATTTGAATAATTGAATGAATGAAAAATATTAACGATTCGGCAGAATGTTTGAATGAATGAAACTGGTTTGTAATGCAGGTTATTTGTATAGAAGTGCACGTGTGGGGTGCACACAGAAACATGCAATTTCTATTATTATTTTAATTCACTTAGGCGACGTAAATAAAATAAGTACGTCGCCCAAGTAAGAACCTAGGCGACGTAATTATTTAACTACGTCGCCTAAAGTCCAGTCAAAGTCAACTCTGCTCTGACCTTAGGCGACGTAAGTACAATACGTACGTTGCTCAAGTCAGAAACTTAGGCGACGTAACTATTTACCTACGTCGCCTAAGGTCAGAGCAGAGTTGACTTTGACTGGACTTTAGGCGACGTAGTTAAATAATTACGTCACCTAGGTTTCTTACTTGGGCGACGTACTTATTGTACTTACGTCGCCTAAGGTCTTTGACACATAGGCGATGTATGTATTTGTTACGTCGCCTTGGATTTTTCTGAGGCGACGTAATTATTTGTTTACGTCGCCTATTACCTAGGGTGACAAAGCTTAGGAGACGTACCTTAGGCGACGTACAATCTACATCGCCTAAGTGACCTTTTGAGGTAGTGGTAGAGGCAGTAGGGTCAGTTGTAGGTTATTATGAAAAGCCGTAAAATTTTGGAAATTAATTTGTTTGAGAAGTGGAAAAATGAGAAGAAATTTAACGTAAATGTAAATCAATATATAAAATTAAGAGAAAAATGAGTGAATATTAACAAATTAAATAAAACATTCAAGAATTATAACATGACAAAAATTAAATTAAATTAATTAATACGAGAAGTTCGAATAAGCAATTTCATGCCTATAATAAAACAAGTAATTTCATGAAAATAGAATAAAAAAAAGTGGAAGAAGAAAGAAAAAAAAAGTGAAAACAGAAACAAGATATCCATATAAAAGGAAAGTATTTATGCAATGTTCATTTATTACAAATTTAATCAATGCAAAAAGAAAGAATGGTTATTTTGTTATGCATCTTCTTTCCATTCGGTTTATGAGATATGTTAATTCCACCAACACACATTATATTTCGATTTCAACCAACTGAAATAAAATATTCAACTCATTACTAATTTATCACCTTCCTTATTATTTGAACGTTGACGTATGCTTTAAATTTTATTTACGATTCTAGCTAACAATCTCTAAAATGATGAAATCTAAACCGTTATTCTTAAATTGAACGTTTTATATTTTAAGACCTTTAAATTGAATGATTCAAATTTTGAGTCATCGCTGAGGAGTGTATCTCTATTACGAACTTCTATTAAATAGAAGCAATCTGAACCATTTAATTTAATATCAACGGTTCATGTAATAACTTTACCTCTAAAGTAGTTTGCATCGCTTTAGACGAGGCGACGAGCCATATCTGTTTTTAACATATATACCATTAGGTTGGTAAGTTGATTTCATAAGTTGTCATTGTGTACATTCCCCATTTGACGAAATGCCACAAAGAACACAAGAACTTTATGGTGTGCTGTAAGTCATCTTCTTTCATTCTTGGTTTAATTTGTTGTACCATCAATTGTTTTTTTTCTCTCAGGACAGATTTGGGCAACATTTAAGCCTATTCTTTTGTTAGTTTTAGGACATGTGATACTATTTGACTTTTGTGGTCAAGACTAGACAAGAAATTATTAACCAGTCGTGCAAGTACTCGAGGCACCATACTGGGTCAGCACGGAAATAATGTTATTGTCAAAATGGTATTTTATTTGAGACACCATTATGCCTGAAAGCTTGCACGAGGTATTTTCCAAATTCACCAAATGTGCCCTGGCCCCCTAGGTATTTGTTAATTGTGGTTTATTTTTACAACCACAACAGATTTCATTAGCAAAACTCCACTTATGCCAAATTCATTATCTGCTACGATCTTTTATTGTTTATTGTTACTTTTGAACTTCAAAGCCCTATAAGATTTCTTTTGAGTAATGAAACAAGGAAGGGAAAATTTTCAAAAGTTTTGGCAACGAGTACATATATAGAATAATGCGTAGTTCATCTATTGTGTATATATATTTTTTTAAGTTGGTTGCATTTGCATCAGGATCTTATAAAACACTTAGATTCACTAGATATGAAGTTATCTCTCTACTGTTAATTAGATGTACTTCCCCTTGGTACGGTAAAGAAATTTAACTCTATACGCTAGGGGTTTCTGAAACCTGCTCTAATACCAAGAAAAATGAGAATTTTGTTTGGCTTGTTCAAACTCAGGGCCAAAGACAATAGTTGTATACAAAGCCAATGATACAAAAAAGAAATTAAAATAAACGGAAAGGCCTAAACTAAGGAATCCCAAATCAAGGAATTTTACATGATAAACCAAAATAAATAATAATAAAATCCTTTATTATTCAACAAGGCACCCATTAAATTCCTTCGAGGATGCTCTTGACCGAATACATCTCACGGATGACATGATTTAAGTCCATTCGGTCTTGTGGTGATTCCATGGAGCATGCTATTCCGACTTTTACCATAGAAATTAGGCAATCTTCCTTTGTGATTCCATTTCTTGGTTGCCCTCTATTTTGCTTATTGTTAGATGTTTCCTTTTCCACTTCTTCTTCATCATTGGTTGGAATTTTTAGTTCCACAATTTCCTTCACAGGATCAACTAAGGCCATCTTAGCATAATTATGAAGGTTAAGGCCTTCATTGAACATGGGGTCTACAGGACTCCACCCTGTCATCATCTCCAACAACAAGATCCCATAACTGTACACATCTCCATTAATCGACAATTCACTTCCTAGTCCGTACTCTGCAATACCAACAATTTAATTCGAAAAATAAAATATTTTAGAACTAACAAATAAAAATAACATCACACATATTTATACACATCTAGACAAAAGATAGACTCACTAACATCTTTTGGGGGATATTTTTGATGAGTTGACCATGGTTTTAACTTTTAATTTAAGGTGTTAACTAGTGTTTAAATAGACTTGGTTTGTGCACTAAATAGAGTGATATTTTTTTTTTCTTTATCCATTTTCGCACTGTAGTGCAATTTCTTTTGATGCTTGCACATAAAGCGCATGCAATATGCCGGTGTCACACACTTTTCAGAACTTTCACGCACTATTTATGCAAAAGTGTATATAACACAAGTTGTTCCTTATATTCCAAAGTAAATAAGTGGTGAGGATTTGTGTTTACCTGGAGCTACGTACCCAACTGTTCCTCTAATGCCAATCGAGCTGCTTTGATTTGCATTTGAGAGTTCAGGATGAAGAAACTTTGCCAACCCAAAATCTCCAACATGAGCAACCATGTCTTTATCAAGTAAAATGTTGCTTGGCTTTAAATCACAATGTACAATGGGCTTTTTGCACTGGTAATGAAGATACTCAAGTGCACATGCCACATCCAAGGCTATATTTATTCTTTGATGAAGGTTAAGGATACGAGGCTCATCTTTCCCATTATCTGTTTCTCGACTTGAATTCAACCACCTCTCTAAGCTTCCATTGGGCATGAACTCATAAACTAGAGCTTTAAAATCATTACCTTCAAAGTCAATACTTGAGCACGAAGTTATGATCTTCACCAGATTTCTATGTCGAATATTCCTCAAAGATTCGCATTCAGCCATGAAACTCTTAGAAGCTCCTTCCCGTTGAAGGTTAAGTACTTTCACTGCAACCATCTTTTCTTCTTGATCAAGGATTCCTTTATAGACAGATCCAAAGCTTCCCACACCAATCAAATTTGTTGAAGAGAACCCGTTAGTTGCTTTGAGAAGGTCTCCATAAGAAACCGTTAAAAGCGATTCATTGCGGAAAGGTGCACAAGATTGCCCTTTTTTTTTCTTTTTGAGCCAGCAAATTACGAATACTGACAGCATGGAAACAATTAGAAGCAAACACCCTCCCGATATTAGTATTATGTGGAAACATGAAAGTCTTCGCTCCTTTAATGTTCTTGTTTTGCATTTAGGCAGCTCTAATACAGATATGCCTCCACAAAGACCACTATTACCAACAACGGATATAGCACTTGCATTTGCAAAAACCCCATTTGTTGGTAATTCACCCTCAAAATTGTTGAAGGATAAATTCAAGCTCTCCAAGGAAAAATTCACCAAGAATTTTGGAACTATACCTGATAAGTTATTACTAGAGATATCAAGGTTTTCAATACTTTTCAAAGATTCAAATGAGGTGGGTATAGATCCCTCAAAGAAATTACCATCAAGGTATAGGTTCACGAGTCCACTGCATTTACTAAGTTCAATTGGAATTTCACCTGATAATTTATTTTTCGATGCATCAAATTCTACCAGATTTTTCATGTTACCAACTTGGGAAGGTATAGGTCCAACCAAATGGTTTTGAGATAGGTTTACTTTGAATATAGCGAAAGCGCTAAAAAGTTCTTTGGTTATTTTGCCACTGAGATTATTCAGAGAAAGATCTAGCGATAACAAGTTTTTGCAGTTTCCAAGACTTGCAGGGATTGTTCCCTCCAATTTGTTGTCATGTAAATGCACATGGCTCAAGAAAGATAGATTTCCCAAAAATGTTGGGATTTGCCCAGAAATATGATTTGTGCTTAGACCTAACACTTGTAATTTCTGCATATCACCAATAAAATCTGGAATTTCACCTTCAAACTGGTTTTGCTCTATGTGTAATATTTCTAGATTGAAAAGACTACCAAATCCTGAAGGGATGACTCCTGAGATTTGATTCATCGCAACACCAAAATACTGCAGACGAGTTGAGAGATTTCCCAATGAATTCGGCAAGACCCCTCCTAATTGGTTAGAGTTTACTTCCAGTACCTCTAACCGACTACAATTGTTCAAGGAATTAAGAAAGTACAAGTCATCAACTTCCTCGTTTCCTAGGAAATTAGAACCCAGAGAAAAATGCAGAAGGTGTTGGAGGCTTCCGAAATTGCTAGGAATGTTTCCCCTAAAGTTATTGTTGGATAACTCGAGACATAAAAGTTCAGAAATATTAGTTAAGGAGGTTGGAATGGCACCAGTAAATTGGTTTTCAAACAGATCGAGATATTGGAGATAAGGAAGACTTAGGCCTAAATTTTGCGGAATACTTCCATGAAGTTGATTATCTGACAAATACAAGGTAGTCAATAAGGAAAGATTATATATAGAGGAAGGGACCATACCCGAGATTTCATTTGCTCCAATTCCAAGATAACTTAATTTTATCAGTTTTCCAAAAGTATCTGGAATACTTCCCACCAAAGCATTGGAAGATAGAGATAGAGTTTCAAGAGAGGTAAGATTCCCAAAGGAACTCCAAATCTCTCCCCGTAGGTAGTTGGTACCAACTGAAAGAACAATGAGATTGGACAAGGTGGTGAGCTCTCTAGGAATCTGTCCCACTAGCTTGTTATTTCTTACAACTATCCACATGAGGCTTGTGCAGTGGGATAAGTTGGCAGGAATTTTACCTTCCAAGGAGTTATTGGTTAGAAGTAGATATTTCAGTCTAAATAAACGGCCGAATTCATGAGTTATTTGACCTTGAAGGGAATTGTTCTGCAAAGCAATGAGTTGAAGGAAGCTTAGATTTCCAATGTTAGGAGACAAGGAACCAACCACGCCGCTCGAACTTAGGTTCAGAGCCGTCACACGTCTGTGCCGGAGTCCGCAAGTAATGCCTTGCCACTTGCAAAAATGAACCGAATTGTTCCATGAGTTGAGAACACCCTGAGGATCGTGCAAATTTGACTTGAAGGCGAGCAAAGCGACGCTGTCTGTCTCATTTCCTTGATAATTGGTGGTGGCAAGAGTAACATTCAGCAGCAGTGCAACTAACAGGATTAGAAGAAGAGGATTGGTGTAGATCAAGTGCGATACAATTGAACTCATTTTTCGGAAAAATGAAAGTGGCTGTTCTGTGTAATTAAAGTGGTGTTCAATGGAAAACTCGATCTGCTTGAATATTGTGGCGTAGCTCAGTGGAGGAATATATATATATATATGTAGGATATTTGAGACACCAAATTAGCATGTTCTAGTCAACAACTGATTGACCTGGTCAAGGAAATTTGAGTGGTTAAGAAATTTGCTCTTTTTCTAGGATAAGGATATAGATAATATATAGCCTAATGTTCATCCATATTTATATTATTATTATTATTATTATTATTATTATTATTTATATATGTACTAATTATAAAAGTGTAAATGATGTGTGTTGATTTACGTTAAAAGTATTTTGCACTTTTATAAATTTGTTGAGAAGATATATTATATACTAACTATTAAATAAAAAGTGCTATATTTAATTAGACATTAAATCTTACTCTAATTGGTCTTTTTTAGATGGAGTTAAAAGCAATCTAGCCATCTTTAAATTTAAACTACCTTTAATTTTCTATTTTATTTCTATTAGGACTCTAATCTAAAATACTATAAATTAAGATTTGAATACCAATTACATATGCATTTTTATCAGTTGATTCAAAAGATTTATTATATACTAACTATTAAATAACAAGTACCATATTTAATTAGACATTAAATCTTACTCTATTTACTTATTTAGATGGAAATAAAAGCAATTTGGTAGTCTTTAAATTTAAAATAAATTTAATTTATATTTTATTTATATATATTAGGACTCTAATCTAAAATACTGTAAATTAAGATCTGAATAACAATCACATTTATAATTTTATCAATTGGTTAAGAAGATTTATTATATACTAATTATTAAATAATAATTACTATATTTAATTAGTCATTAAATCCTACTCTATTTAGTCTTTTTTATTATTATTATTGGAATTAAAAGCAATCTGGTAGTCTTTAAATTTAAAGTGCTTTTAATTTCTATTAGGATTCTAATCTAAAATACTATAAATTAAATTTAAATACCAATCACATATTTTATTCACATAATTAGGTTTCTTGCAAAAAATCTTTGTTTTAATTTTATAAACTTATTGTAGTTCTGTGGATGCCAAAAAATTTGTATTTCCCCACAATTTAAGTTCTAGGCAATATCAATAAAATAGTAGGTAGAAAATGAAAGTTGAGACTGAGATTTTTGTTTATCAAGTAGGTTCCTCCAATAGCTTTTATGCTAATCCAGCAGTACGTCATCGTCTGTGTATGTATGATTGTATATTGGATCTAAGGAAATTAAGTAACAAAGAGAATGTTTACAATGTATTATATTTGGGCTCCCTCAAATTGCTTTTTTTTATAAAAAAAATAAAAATAAAAAGGTAGACATATCTTAATTCTTAACCAACAATGTATTATATTATATTTGGATCATAAAGTCCTAATTTATTTAATTCTATTTTATTCCAATTAGAAATCTAATCTAAGATTGACACCTAAATATCAATCACATATTATATTTGTATTATGATTTATGCAATATATACAACATATATAGTTGAGTAGCTTTAGAACATCTCCAATGGTTGTTTATATTTTTGTGTAAAATCCTTCGTTTAAGAGACTTTTAGACATGAATTATACATATATCTATTTTGTGCTCCAATGGTACTCATGTGTAAAATTTAAATGGACCAATGAAAATCACACAAACGGATTATATCATTATATGTAATATTTAATAATTTTGTATGAATTTTTTTTATACATAATTTCATAGCTAGTCACAATGGATCTTATTTTTTAGCTCTTGATGAGTAATTTTAAATTTTTAGTAATATTATTTTAAAGTTTTTGTAAAAAATTAAGGAGAGAGAAAGATGATATGGATGTGTAAATTGGGTTTGTATTTTAGACAACCCTTTTACACAAATCCTGTGTGTCAAAGTTGTTAGAAAAATGGGTATTAGAAAACTCATTTTCTACCATTTTGAGGGCAAAATTGTAATAAGACTTTGCACTCGGTTGTAAAAGTTCTTAATATATTTGTGTTCTCCTACGTGAGTACATCTAAATTGTGTAATTATATGCTCAAAATAGTTAAGTGGTGAATGAGAAATTGTCACCCAAAGTGAGCAAGTTGAAGTTGGAAAATGCAATGAAAGTGGGTAGTCCCACATAGGAAAGATGGAAAAAATTATATGGGCTTATAACTAAGCTCATAGGAATGCCTTATTGAATGATTCAAGATAAGAGGCTCTCTCTCGCGCGCAGGGGGGGGTGCAAATCACGGACCGAAATAAGCCTGAAACCATTGCGGCTCGTGTGTGCCCGCACCTGCGGACACGAATGCCGGATCGAAAAGTGAGTCTTGCGTTGTCACTTGAATGATCAGTTTTGAGAAACGGATTTGAATTAATAAGACTTTGCACAACTAAACCATAAAATGCACTACCTAATTATATAAGACGGTCGGAGATGCTCTTAATCTTACACATAGAAAAAGCTAACAAATTTTAGTATTTTAATGCACTAAAATTGTATCATTCTCTTACATGGTTATTCTAACATAAACTAATATACATATTTTTCATATTCTATAAGTTATATTTTTTGTTGAAATTGCCTATGTATGTTAGATAAATAATTAAACTCTACAAATAACATCGCAATAAATAGCTCAGGTAGCTTTATTTGTCAAATCAATTTTATATCTTTAGCAAGAGAATTGTGTTACATAGAAAGCATAATGTACAATTACCTAATACATTATTTGCTTTGGTTGAAGCCGAAAGTAGTTTAATAACAATATTATTCTAACTAAATTTACATGCCAACATGATAATATGAATGTAATTTACCACAATTTTATCACAATATTATCCTAAGACAAAAATAATATTTATCACAATTTTATTTTCATTTACTATGTACCTATATTTATCTTCAAATTATAATATTAATGTAATTTTTTTTTAAATTTAAGTTTGAAAGTTTAATTTGCATATATATAATTGTCTCTTAATTTATGTGTAATTAACATTTAATTTTTTTATGCATTTATTAGTCGTCAAATAGTCACGTACAACGCACGTGCACTATGACTAGTTTATATAAAAAGTACGAATAATTTTAATTCTTTTTTTCTTTTTGTATTGATGACAAATATGTCCACGTACGGGTTTTGTGATTTTATTTTAGCTCTTATTGTTTAACTTATAAGAATCTTTGTAAGAAATAAAACTATGCTAATAGAGTACATTCGATAAGGTTTCGAGCTGAGGGTTCAAATAAATAACTAGAATTATATTTTAACTTAAGATAGTTAGAATTCTTAATGTATAACTTATTAGAGTCCTTATTACAATCCATATCTACACTGATAGAGCTCATTCAAGATTGCAGACTCATGGAGGTTTTAAGAGAAGATTGTATTTTATTGAACTTAATTATTTACGAATAATTATATATCAAATTATTACTTGTGAAATGAAGATGGTAGAGCTAATAGAAATAGATAATTTGAGAAAAAGTCAGCACATCGTTTGCTAAAATTAGCGAAGATTTTGAAACTTTACAAACAGTAAACTTGCTAGATTTTGACTTTTAAAAATCCTGACTTAAAATTGTGTACTAGTAGGTGTTATTCTTCAAATTTTGACTTAAAGCAAATGATATTATAATTCATGTCATTTTTTAAATTCTACATGCAAGTCGTCCAAACATGTGAAATTGCAATCGAGTTGAAGGAATTTCAAATGATGAAATTTTAAGTTCTATCATTTAAAATTTTGATGGATTTTAGAATTACTTCATCCAAACACAAGGTTATAAGAAATAATCTCCTAGATTAATATTAAATACTGTCTTATATATTTAATTACATTCCAATTGTAATACTTTACGGATTTCACTAAATTTCAAATTATGATACAAATATTAAAATTTTATTGCTGGAATGCTTTTCCAATACTAATATACTCTAATAAACCTTTTAATTTTGTAGGCTACATTTCATATTAGTTCGGGGGCAAATTTACGTTCAATATTAGTTTGTATATATTAAGGATGTATTTAATTTGTATATTTCATAACTTGGAATCCTAATTTGAAAGTGTTTTTCTCCTCTTTTTTTTTTCATATGGACAAATATATCCACCTTTGATTTTGCAAATTTATTATTTTATTTTAAACGAAGATAGTTAGAAGTCTTATCGTTGAATAACTTACAAGAGTTATTTTGAAAATTAAAATCTACACTGATAGAGTACATCAATATTAGTATTCACAAGGAAAGCATTAATAACAACAGAAAATGATGAGTGGCTTTTAAATATCTCCTCTTAACTACGCCGTTGAATTTGCGGACGAAAAAGATGACGGCCAAACAAGGTAAAGGCTTGAAATTGATTGAAAATTTGAAAGAATTCAGAACTTGACATTTTTGCTCCTATTATTTTTTGTCTTATTGGGAAAATTCAATCTATAGAGACAGTGGGCAGTGGGTTAGTTGTAGATATTTATGAAAAGCTGGAAAATACAGGAAATAAATAATTCGAAGGTTCTGTTTCCTAATAAAATGAAAAATAATAAAAAAAATACAATTATAAAAAGGTGAAAAATAAGTTAAAAGATGTGATGAGATGTTCTCTTATTTTTTAATTTTTTCTATGAAAAAAATTTCTTTCAGTAGTAAGGAAGAAAATTTTTCCACAAAATAGAAAAGAAGATGGAGGACATCTACGCATAGAAAAAAAGAGAGCTTCTCACCACATCACTCAACTTATTTTTCGATTTTTTATACAAATCAATTGTTTTTACTACCATTTTTCATCTTGTTATCAAACAGAAAATAAATATATTGCTCCATATACAAAATTGATACTTTATTTTATTTAATACTTCTGTTTTTTGTTTATCAATCTGAGTTCTTTTCCCTTCTTACCCATTTTAAAACTTATGTTTTTCAACTGTTATCTCTTCCTGTTCTCAGAACAGGCATGGAAATATTGAAAGAAAGCAAAAATATTTGAAAAAGATAGTTCGAAATGAAAATTTTCATCAATAATTTTTGAGAGTGTGAAACTTTAATCAGGTAAATCCCTTGAATTGAAAATAGATATTTGAAATGAAATTTTTCATTGATTATTTTTGAGAGAGTGTGAACCTTTAATGAGGTAAATCCCGTGAACTGAAAATAGACATTTGAAAAGGGTGTTTTTAAATGTACTGATATAATCCGCCTTCTCATTCCACAAAAAGTTAAAGTTACGTTAATCTTAACCTAAAAAATAGCATAAAACCCTTTCTTCTCACCCCGCTTTTTATACTTTGAAAAAATTGCCACTAATTTATCTTCTCACCTACTTAAATTTTAAAAAATTAAAAATTTTCATTTTTTCCAACAAACAAGCATATACTATTTTCACTTAATTACATACAACTCAGAAATGTAATCTTATAATAAGTATTGTCATAATTTTATATAGAGTACTAAACTTTTATTTTCACTTAATTACATACATCTCATAAATGTAATTTTATAATAAGTATTGTCATAATTTTATATAGAGTACTAGACTTTTATTTTCACTTGCACCGGCACGTTAACATTTTCAATGGTATTTTTCTTAATTTATTCAATCTTTTTATTTGAGTGTGCATGTAGAACTCAATAAAACTCATATTAAGTTATCTAATGTCAAAGTTAAAGATGGGTAGTGTTAACATGTGCCTAATATGTCATAAAATATATATATAAAATATGTATTGTATGTGTGCTTTTATTGTTTCAATATTTAATTTCTTAAAATTACTCGTAAAAAAAATTAAAAAATGAAATAGTTTGGTGAAAATCTCTATCATTTTAATATTTTGCAAGGAAATCATTTTCTTGAGTCTCCAAAAATTTAAATATCATAGAAATCGAAAGTAACAAAATATCTTAATAAATGATTTATTTTTATGAAAATAATTTTATTTTTCCAATTCATTTTTCCCCTTTTCACAAAAGATAACATATATTTACATACAACAAATTGATCTTTTAATGTTTTTTTGTGTAGTGAATTAAGTCTTATATTTACTTATTTGATAAAGATAAAAAAATTGTACATAAATTTGAAATATGAATAATAACCATTTAAGAGTAATGAAAAGTAAAAGATTATATAAAATATCATATAATTACTAAAACTGTATTTATGACAATTAATATTTTGTATCTTGGAGGTATTATTTAGATGAATTTTTTAATAAAATTCATTAAGAACAATGAAAATTTTATTTATTATGTTTTATATTAATGAAAAAATTAATATTATTTAATATTTTTACTTTTAGCGACGAAATTTTATCGATCTTGTATTGTTTCAGTAAACTCACTCACTGCTGGGGTGAGATGCAAGATTTTTCAAAGATTTAATGGGGTGAGAAGAAAGTATTCTCACACTAGGGTGAGAAGACTGATTTTGTAAGTGCATTTAAGAACACCCTTTGAAAAAGATAATTTGAAATGCAATTATTGATAATTTTTGAGAGAGTGTGAACCTTTAATCAAGTAAATCCCGTGAACTGATAGTTAAAGTTCTTAAGAAAGAGATAACTATAACTATAATTAAAGTTCTTATTAGAATTAAAACCTATACTAATAGAGATCATTTGCAATTGGTCTTCACTCTTCAGAGTTTAAAAGTGTCTAAGTAATATAAAATGGTTATAAAAATATATTCTATATTGTATATATTGTACTTAATTATTTACGAAAATATATATTGGATTATTAGTTCTGAAATGAAGATGGTAGAGCTAATAAAAATAGAGAGAAATAGATGATTCACTCAAGAAATAGTCTCCTACATTAATATTATTCCAGCCTTTGGAAGCTGCAACTGATTAATAAAACTCTTTCGAGTTATGGTGATTTGAGCTCTTACAAATCCAACAATGTATTTTCCTTTATTATATTAAAGGGATATATCTGTTTCTAAAGTATTTCAGTAGAGCCCCATGCCGTACTACCTGTTCAATTTTATTCAAGAGACGGAGGAATTAATGCAACTTTCAAAAGATTGGGCAGCTTTTGAATCTCACTGGAGTTGTCTCAAAAGACTAATTCTTAGTGGACTATATAACATTATTTTGTTGACTAATCTAACTTACCTTTTGCAATTAATGTTTCTAATCTAGCTATTATTTGATAAGTGTTCAAATTATTTGTCAAAAAATGCAATTTTTCATCGATAACTATTGACATAGAGTGTGAACATTTAGTTAGGGGAATCCCATGAACTGAATATAGAATTTTGAAATAGATAGGTGAGCCAATTATTAGTAAGGGCTGATCCAAGGGAGACTGGGTGGACTTCAGCTCAGAGAAAAAATTTTAAAATTTCACTAACACTTAAAAAAGAAAAGGTTTGTATAAGCCCACTCCTTTATAAAATTTTAATTTAGCCCACCCATCAAAAGATTCCTGATCCCCCTGATTATTAGTCATTAGTGCTCAACGTAACTAAGAGTAGTGTTTGCATATTTTGCATGCATTTCACCATTATCATTACTGATATGCTCAGACTTCTGTACACATTTCATCTAGTGGACGACTTGGTCTTCAATCACTATGTTAATTAATGATCAAAGATATTTTACCTATTCGACGTTGAATTATGTCCACTATATATATTTTTCTTTTAAAAAAGCATAATTATTGTTGAAATATTATTCACGATTCTAAGGTGGTGTTTGGTTAATGTTTCTAGACAAGTTTTCTAGATAAATTTTTAAAAATTTGGTGTTTGGTTGAATGTTTTGAGTTAGAGTTTTTATGTTGAAAAATGAATTTGGTTTGGTTTGACTTTTTTTTCAACCA
Organism: Lonicera japonica; assembly: GCA_021464415.1. NCBI lineage: Eukaryota > Viridiplantae > Streptophyta > Magnoliopsida > Dipsacales > Caprifoliaceae > Lonicera > Lonicera japonica. The sequence continues at coordinate 72,542 of JAKCWG010000240.1, forward strand.
ATGAAAAAAACGTATAAATTTTTTTTAAAAAATAGTCACAATAGATCTTATTTTATAGATCTCGATGAGTAGGTTTCAAATATATATATTTTTTTATTTTTTTATTTTTGGATTTAAAGTTATGGCGTTTTAAAAAAAAATTAGAGAGTGAAAGTATAGTGAAATAAATTTTGAGAAGTGTGAAAGTAGAGTTGGCTTTGAGTTAAGTTTTTAAAATTTTGACAAAAAAAAATAGTGTTTAATTGTCACGTTTTAGAGTTGTTTCAATGACTTGGTATAGTTGATTGACTCCACATAATTTGAAGTCAACATTATGCCCAGCCCCTCCTGCAGTTAAGAATAAAATGCCTCCGGTTTCCCAAAACTTTTCCAGAGACATGTTTCGTTGTGATTTGTTTTATTCCCATTTTACCAGCGCTTTTTGCAAGTGAGTCTTCAAATAAATTCATAAAATTGGTTTTCTCATTCCAGTGGAAGGATATTTTCTCCTCACTGCAATTATTTTTTAAAAAATCTTTCAATTCATCCTACTGGTAGGAATTCTCTGAATGCATCGTAGGGACATTAATTTTTATTGCCACTAAAACAAAAATATGAAAATCTCATGTAACCTTATAAAAATATTTTTTTTCTCACCCAATAAGAGAAAACTTGCACTTTATCCGACCATTTTTTATTTTTATTTTTTATCAAAAACATTCAACTCTCTCCATCTATTTTATATACGCCAATCACATACCACCTCTTTTTGATACGCCAAATATTAAAACTTTTTTTTCATGCACGTACATCCACGAAATTCAATACTGTCTTGATAAAGGTTTTTCTAAAACTATGCCAAGAAGATCAGGTTTAGGCGACGCATACAAATAGGGTCCGTCTCTTAAGATACTTCTTAGGCGACGAACGTTATTGTACGTATACTAAAACTTCACTTAAGCGACGAACAATCAAGTATGTTGCCTAAGTGTCATCTTAGGTGATGTACCAATATCATACGTCTCCTAAACCTACACGTTAAGCGACGAACATATAAAGGTACGCCGCCTAAAGGTTAGGTCTCTTAAGCGACGCACATTGATCAATGTTCGTCTCCTAAAATTCACTTAGGTGACGCACATTGATCATTAAGTACATTGCCTAAGTGTCATCTTAGGCGACGTACCAATATCATATGTTTCCTAAACCTAAACGTTAAGCGACACACATTAATCAATGTCCGTTTCCTAAAATTCACTTAGGAGACGCACTTTGTTCAATGTGAGTCGCCTAAGTCCCATAATTTTCAAAAACAAAACCAAATATTTGAAAATTTTAAAATTCGCTTAGGAGATGCACTTTGATCAATGTGTGTTGCCTAAAGTAAAAATTTCAAAAATAAAACCAAATATTTTAAAATTTTAAAATTCACTTAGGAGACGCACATTGATCAATGTTCGTCGCCTAAGCTATTTTCCCTCCCAAAATTTTCATCAAAATTTCAAATATTTTAAAATTTTAAAATTCACTTTGGAGATGCACATTGATCAATGTGCATTGCCTAGAGCTATTTTTCCCTCCTGAAATTTTCAACAAAATTTTCAAAGATTTGAAAATTTTACAATTCACTTAGGAGAGGCACATAATCAATGTGTGTCACCTAAAGATATTTTTCCTCAAGAAATTTTCATCAAAATTTCAAATATTGAAAAATTTTAAAATTCACTTAGGAGACGCACATTGATCAATGTGCGTCGCCTACAGCTATTTTCCCTCCTAAATTTTCATCAAAATTTCAAATATTTTAAAATTATAAAATTCACTTAGGAGACGCACATTGATTAAAGTACGTCGCCTAAAGTCAAAATATTCAAAAATCAAATCAAATATTTGAAAATTTTAAAATTCACTTAGAAGACGCACTTTGATCAATGTGCGTCGCTTAAATCTATTTTTCCCCCTAAATTTTTAACAAAATTTTAATTATTTAAAAATTTTAAAATTCACTTAGGAGATGCACTTTGATCATTGTGCGTCGCCTAAAATCAAATATTTGGAAAATTTAAAATTCGCTTAGTATAATCTATGTTTTAAAATATTCCAAATACATTTTAATTCTACTTCACTTGGCCAATTAGCTCTAAATTATTTGATTATTTTTAACATTATAAATTTATTTTAATTTAAAAATTCTAAAACTTGTTTTTTTTTATTTAGAATTATGTTTAATGTTTAAACCACAAAATTGAATATATTGTATCTAATGTTTAGTAAAACATTCATGTTATACATCATCAGGCATAAATGAACTTTATTTATTTGTAATTAGGTTTAATGTTTAAACCCAAACAATTGAATATATTGTAGTTTTGGTTCGGTATAACATTCATGTTGTACATTATTGCGCATTAGTGATTTGTTTTTAACCATTTTAATATTTTCTCTGTAGTATAATCTTTATTTATATGAGTGTGCTATTATTGTTTAATACTTTACATAACAATCCCACATTATGTTAAAGACTTGGTAAACATATATTACACTCCTATTTTTCTAATTAAGAGTTCGTTTGGCCACCGCGTACTAATTAAAAGAATTCAGCGAGATAAATTTTGTATCATGAATTTACAATAACTTTCTATTATAGAGCGATTCTATGTTGGATTTTACACCTTAATACTATGTTTTGGTGTATTTGTTATATAGTTATTAAACTTTTGTTGTGAACATAATATTTATTTCATGCTTCATACTAAATTACCCAATTCTTAGGACATAGTTATTAATAGGTTTAATGACCTTTGTCATACACTAAAATCAAGTACAACATAAATGTGTAAAATCTAATGCATATGTGTGTATGCATTTTCTTCAATATTTTGGAGAAAAAAGCCCATTGGTCACAATTGGATCAGGTTAAAATTCATGGGTAATTTGTATTTCAAAAACAATTTAAAAAAGCCATGTAGGAGCTGACGTTTAGACTTGTTTGACAATTTAAAGAGCCATGTAGGAGAGCTAAATGCAACATAGGGACTTTCGTTAACATAAGTTAAATGGTTTACCTGACAAGTTTAAGTAGGTGAGAGTTGGCTACTCCAGTCGGGAGTCAAAACATATTATAAGGCTCCGCAACTCCATTTTTTTCGACGATCAGCCTTTCCAACCGCCTCATCTGGCCATCAAAGCCCAATCTCTCTTTTTCTCTACAAACAAAACCCATTTTTGAAAACTTGTCTCTCATTGCCAAAAACCATCCAATGAGAATAGAAGAAAGAAATAAGAAGATTGGGCGGCCTGGTGTGGAGCAGTGGTGGCCGTGAAGGTTGGTGATGATACTAGGAATGATTTTTCACACCTTAGCGATGAGTAGAAGGTGCATTGCTGGTGGCTAGATTGATGGTCAAAAGAGGACTTGGTGCTGGTGGAGATGTGGCAAGAAAATTGGTTCAGATTGAAAACATATTTTCGAAAATATAAAGTAAATTAACCAGTGAGCCTATTTCGCATATTACAAAAAGCCCTTTTGTCTCAGATCGAGTTGAACAATATTTTACAACCACTAGTATTATAAGAGGAAGGTTTACACGAGTTTACAGATAAAATTATACACAAATTTATAAATATCAACCAATAACTTACTAGATCATGTTTGAATATAAATAAAAATTACACATATTTGTTAAATTGTAACACGAAACCGACAAAAATCAACTCGTAAAATACAACTTATTTTTTATTTTAAATTATAATCTAATAAGTAAATTAAAAAATAATACTAAAATTTTAAATTATAAAACTTTTACGTGGTTGCAAAACTAAACTTTAAACTCTTAAATTAAATTATAAAACTATTGAAAGCAATACCTTAAATTAGAAAAAAAATAAAAAACTATAAAACATGTGAACAACTTATTAATTTGGGGGGCCATTATTTACACCCCCCATTTATGTCACTAACACCACCATTGTCACAAACACCCCCCTCATGCTATTTTTTAGTCACAAACACCCACCACCCAATTAAAAGTTAATACAAACCTTAATTAAAAATAAAAAGATAGAGAGAGAAGATTTCTCACCTTTTCCCGCTCGTCTCTCACCTAATGACAGGTGAGTGAATTCATACATACTCACTCTACATTAGGTGAATGTGTTACAAGTGAGTCACCTAATATAAAGCAATGGAGTGTAAAGTGTACTGGAGTATTTTTAAATTAGACTCACCTAATGACAGGTGAGTGGATTCACACACACTCACCCCACATTAGGTGAATGTGTTGTAAGTAACTCGCCTAATAGCACAAACTCACCTCACATGGGGTGAGTGTGTCTGTACACACTCGCCTTATTTAAGGAGAGTTGTAACTAGATTACTCTCCTTATATAAAGCGAGTCAAGCCTGGACAGAACCCGTTTTATACTCTGTTTTGGGGATTACATCTTTGTTTCAATTTGAATGTTGTAGAATGATATATGAAAGCTAATATACACATTAATACATTAATAATAATTATTATAATACATCTTTGGCTTCATTTTGGAGTGAAATTTCATCACCAACTTTGTTTTGAACTTCTTCTTTCTCCACCATCTCATGAATATTGCTTCTTATTTATCATAATCCAAGCTTCAAACTTCCCATCAATAATGTTTGTGCTTTGATTTGATTGTGATTTCTTGATTTTGAGACTTCAAATGATAAAGAAGTGAGTCTCTTCTTTCTCTATCTTTTTACTTGAAGCAATGTAATGTAATTGTGAATGGGGGGAAATGAGAGATATATGTTTAATTATTTGGGTTAATGTTTGATTAGTTTATTAAAAAGTGAATAAATAGATATGTTAATGTTTTAAGCATTGAATAAATAAGTTAAGTAATGCTTAAGTGAGAGGGTATTTGTGACAAAAAAGTGGAGTGTTGAAAAATAAGTTTTATCAAATTAGAGATGGTGGTGTTTGTGACAAAATTGAGGGGTGTAAATAATAGCACCCTTAATTTGTGATTGGCTAATCAAGTTACTTTAGTTCTCTGCTTTATTTGGTTAAAATAACTATATAAGTTAGAGTTTGTGTTTAATTAGGTATTTTTCAAAACTCACCGAAAAAGTATGTATATTTAATAAACCATATTATTTATATGAATGTTATATTATTTTGTAGTCTTGTATATATTAATCCACGTACGTTTAATAGAATTAACTATCTACTAATTCTAAAAAATCATTAAAAATATATTACCTTTTTATATATGTGATCAACTTTTATCATATATTTATAACATTTTTCTATAATTAATTGAAATAATAATAATAATAATAATAATAATAATAATCCACTCCCCCGGATCCCTAATTTCTCCCCAATTCTGTTCTACTTTCTTACTTCTTCTTCATTCCCAACTTCATTTCATTAACCTCAGTGTGCTAGTGCCGCCTCTCTCACTCATCTCATTTCTCACTCTCACTCATAGACTATCTTCTTTCCTCTCTCGTTCACAGACCATCTTCTCTCATCTCTCACAGTGGACAGTGCCATCTCTCTCTTCTCTCGTCTCTAACTCTCAGTGCCGTCTCTCTCAGTCTCTGTCTCTCGCTCACGCTCACCACCGCAGGCCGCATCTCATAGCCTCATTCTCACTCCTCAGGCGGTCAGACCTTAGTCAGTTAGTTATCCATTTGTGGGTTGTACTCACTCGAGTTGGTTTCGCAAAGTGACAGGTAAAGCTTTCTAATTCTTCAAGTTGTGTTTGCAATTTCTGATGTAGATATGAACTAAATCAAAAGAAAAATGTGTAGATTTGATGTGGATCTAATTTCTGATGTATATATTTCGTTTGATGCTGTGTATAAGGGGATAAATTATTGCAAGAATATTAATATATAGATATATGTATGTGTTAAAAATTGAAGATGACCCAATTCTGAAAAAGGGAAAAGGAGTTGAGAAAAAAAATGTAAGAAGGGTGAGTGTGTTTAAACCATTGAATATATATATATATATATATGTAGAGAGAGAGAGAGCTGGTTGTGGCGTAGTGTAGACAGAGAAGGAAATGAATGAGAAAGAAAGCAAGAAAGGTTGGTGAACAAACTAATAAAAAAATAAATAGATGTAGAATATAAAAATTGTTGAGTACTGAATGATTTTTTTTTATAGAGAAAGAGGGAGGATGGAAAGGTTTTGGCTTAAAGAAAAAAGATCACAGTCCTTTACCTTCAAGTTCTAAAATGATTTATTTCTTTTTTCATTACCAGAAAGGTTGGCCTGAGCATTACTTTTGCTTGATATTTAGACAAGCTTCATACACTGCCTTAAAAAAGAGTTAGTTTGATGTAGAAATTTCAATGCTATTTTTTTTTCTAGTTTTATTGTTTAATTAATTTAAAGCCTAAAAATAGATTTAGTTATTTAGTTATTTGGGGCTTGATTTGATCTACATTTATTAAAGTGTGTTAATGGGGCAAAGAATGACATAGAATGATTAGTGTACATAAAATTGAAAAGGAGAAATCATGTGATAGTAGAAAGTGTGTTAATGGAAAGCATATGGAAACCGAAAACACCCCTACTTAGTCTTGCGAGTATATCTTCAAGGGTGAACAAATAATTACTGATTGATGCTAAACATTGTTAATTTTAATAATTTATTACTAAAATCTCTTAATTATTCCGTTCTAATTATTTAACTGAAGATGCTCTTGCAAACTTGCTTGAATTCAATGCAGAAGGGTCAGGGGGGAATAAATAAACGTGTCGGTGGGGGTAGTAAAAGCATTTTGGGATCGGAAAATAGGAGTAGGTGAACTAAATGCTGAAAAATGGACATTTACAATTCTTGAAGGGGATTGAAGGATCGGTTCTATCCACCAAAAGTGGCCCACTAAGTAGTAACACTGGGATCAAGTCTAGATTTAATTGGGAGTTCCAGTCGAGTTCTGCCAATTATAAAAACTCTTAATAATCAATGTTTGTACTCCCACACAAACGAGAATTCACCCCGTGAAAAACCGAAAGGAATAGATTCGTCCCAAAGTTAATTCCACAGGTTATACAGAAAAATTTAATATCCTTTAATTGTTTATATACCAATGATGATTTTAGTATATTCATATACAATCATGATGAGAATTTTACCATGCAAATCACTTAAACAACTAATATAATAAAAGGTCGATAACTTTATCTACATGAATCAAACTCAAGACTAAGTATGTCACCATGGTACAGTGTATTTTTTCAATTTGATTATCTCATTTTTGTCTTTGTAATATTAAATTAAATACGTGGACTTTTGAAAGATTATGTTGTCTATTGATAAAGTATTTTGTCATCCGAGGTCGAGGAGCTTTGATCCACCGTTGAAAGAATGCAGCAATAGGTGGAAGAAATGCGGCAATTTAAGGTCGAATATCAACAAGCGATGGAAGAAATGCAAGCTCATGTTCCGCTCTTACTTAGAGGAAATGCTTCCGGTGGCGAGTCTACTTCCCGCCAACAAACATAGGTTAACACCAATGCTTTTTTTTCTAAATTGAGACTTCAAGTTTTTTTTTCTTTGAACATTTTGTGATTGCATATATCAAGCATTTTGAGACTTTATGTATATGTTTAGAGTTTTATGAAATTTTGTGAATTACATTGATGTAGTTCTGTGAATTGTAATATAATTTTGTGAATTACATTGATGTAGTTTTGTGAATTGTAATATAATTTTGTAAATTGTAATATAATTTTGTGAATTATAATATGATTTTATGAATTATATGTTTGTGAACTATGATGTTTTAGAATTTGTCGTTTGGGATTACATACTGTTTTTTGTATAAAATGCAAGTAATATTGTTGTACGTAAAATGCAGCTTCGGCTGCATGGGTTACTGTAATTCCAGCATTTGTTGGAATTATGGTCTTTCACTTAGGCGATGAACATTGGTCAATGTGCGTTGCCTAAGAAAGACCTACGTTCTATCTTAGGAGACGCACATTGACCAATGTCCGTCTTCTAAGTGGGACTCTTAGGCGACGCACATTGACCAATGTGCGTCTCCTAAGTGGACATCTTAAGAGACGCACTTTGGTCAATGTTTGTCGCCTAAGAGTCCCACTTAGGAGACGGACATTGGTCTATGTGCGTCGCTTAAGAGCTTCTTAGGAGACGAACTAATGTATGTACATCGCCTAAGAGCTTAGGCGACGTAACTTAGGCAACGGCTCTTAGGCGGCATCTTGCTCGTCCCCCGAGGCTTAGGAGACGCACATTCTTAGCTTAGGAGACGGATACTGTACGTCGCCTAAGAGGCTGTTGGGCTTAGATATCTTCAAATGGACCATTTATCCATATTTAACAAATGCAGCGAACTTCTTGGTATTTTACTAATCATCTTAAAATCACACAATATTTCGTATTTTAAAAATCATCCCAAAATTAAACAATTAAAGTTGAGATACGTAACAAAAAATAAATAGAACGTACTCACATACTGTATAAATAAATATCTAGTTCAAGTCATAATAGTTCAACTTTTGCCATGAAAGTGGTTCATAAAAAAACTTCTTAATTTTATTTTAGGCAAAAAAAAGATGTTTGATCACTAGCACAACGTGTTATGATCATCAAACTTTGTATTTTTGTATCGTATATACCATTAAGTAAAGTTATATCCAAAGCATCTATCAATTATATTTCAATTATCTTCAAAAAGAATAAAAAATAGATTTCAATCCTAAATACGGAATCAAAATAGATAACTAATGCAATGATCAATTGTGTAATCATTATTCAATTAACAAAAGGATGTAATCGATTGAATAACTATTAAAAAAATAATCCATAAATCTATAAATTATACTAGTAACTATTGTAAAAATAACCTTAAGTTATATTCCAAGTATTGCTTCTCTTAATTGGAGTTATAATACATATGTATATATAATTAAAGACCCATGCAATTTTTCTATAGTTAAAATAGAAAAGGAGAAAGAAATATTGGTTTTGATTGCCTTTAGTTTCTTTGGCTTTAATTTGCTACCAAGGATAACACAAAACCACTATGTTAATTTTTCAGACAATGTAGGATGGACTAAGAAGAAAAGAAAATAGGAGAAAGAGTAAGGTGAGTATCAACATAAAACTAAGGTAAAGCTTGTATATTTTTAGGGGAAACAAATAGAATACTAAGTCGGGTGAAAAAAATAAATTAATAGGTGTATTTTTTTTTAAAGCAAAATAATAGGCGTATTTAAGATAACTAAAAAATAATAGGTGACGGCTTTTTTGTTATGAGAGAAATTGGGTGAGAAGAAATGATTTTAGGCTATATTTTAGGTTCATTTAATTTATACTTTGACTTTTATAGAGGAGAGAAGAATAATAATGTGGATATATTTAAAAACACTTTATTTGCAATGTTCTATTTTTTGTGCAATATATATATATATATATATATATCCACAAGCCTAACTATTATCTATCTGCATGCATTTCTGTATGGATTAGATCGACAAAATTCACATAAACCGCTAGTAGCGGGAGTTTTTCTTGTAGCTCGGCTTCTTCCTCTTTTCATAATCATACCTTACATAATGAATTTAATCTCTTTGAGTTTTCGGTTAAAATAGGATACTTTTAAAACTTATTTTGTAAAATAGGGTATTTTTGAACTTATTTAGGAAAATGGGGTTGACATAAAAACGTGAGATCTTCTCACGTTTTTAACCATAAAAACGTGATACCAAATGCCTATTTTACAAAAAAAAGAAAAATCAATTCGTAAAAGTCTGAGATGGTCTCACGTTTTTACCTATAAAAATGTGATTTGTTCTCACATTTTTATGGGTAGAAACGTGAGCTTCTCACACTTTTATGCTAAGTAAATTTTTTCGCTAATTCCCCCCCCCCCCCCCCCTCCATATATGCTCTTATATTTTTTTCTTATATCATTTAATGTCTTCTTTATTTCAAATAATTTTTTTTTTAATTCATTCTCACATTTTTTTCCTTTTTTTTAATCACATGAGATTTATGAAGTCACGTTTTTATGCTCTTATTTTTTTCTATATCATTTGTATTTTTCTTTATTTAATGAATAAATTATTTTTGATTCACTCTCACATTTTTTTTTCTTTTTTAATCACATGAGATTGATGGAGCCATGTTTTTATGATTTTTTTTCTATATCATTTTTTTTCGTCTTTATTTCATGGAAACAATTATTTTTTCTTAATTATTTTTTTATTTTTTATTTTAATCTTAGGACTTATCTTACTTTGATTGTTCGATTTTTATTAAAATATGAATTATATTTTCCTATCTACTATTACTATTAATTTAATTATTTAGACACAATAAAGATAACTACTAATTTTATTTAACAAAATTATTTAAAAAGATACATGAAGAAAAGTGGACTTACGATAAAACATTACATATAAACGAAAACAAATGATATAGAAAAAAAAATCATAAAAACATGGCTTCATCAATCTCATGTGATTAAAAAAGAAAAAAAATGTGAGAGTGAATCAAAAATAATTTATTCATTAAATAAAGACAAAAAAAATAATATAGAAAAAAAAATAAAAGCAAAAAAACATGAGTTCATAAATCTCATGTGATTAAAAAAAAGGGAAAATGTGAGAATGAATTAAAAAAAATTATTTGAAATAAAGAAGACATTAAATGATATAAGCAAAAAATATAAGAGCATATATGGAGGGGCGGGAATTAACGGAGAGGAAAAAATTTACTTAGCATAAAAGTGTGAGAAGCTCTCACGTTTTTACCCATAAAAACGTGAGAACAAATCACGTTTTTATAGGTAAAAATGTGAGACCATCTCACACTTTTACGAATTGATTTTTTTTTTTTTGTAAAATAGGCATTTGGTATCACGTTTTTATAGTTAAAAACGTGAGAAAGTTTCACGTTTTTATGTCAACCCCATTTTTCCAAATAAGTTCAAAAGTATCCTATTTTACGAAATAAGTTTTAAAAATACCCTATTTTGACCAAAAACTCAATCTCTTTACTAGGGATAACAACAGTATTATTAGGGGCTACTTTAGCTCTCGCTCAAAAAGATATTAAGAGGGGTTTAGCCTATTCCACAATGTCTCAATTGGGATATATGACTGATGTTAGATACAATATAAAATAGGAAATCCATGGCAGTAACTAATAACATGGCATTCTGTTTCACACAAAGGAACACAGCTTTTCAATAGCCATACCACCCTCAATATATATATATATATATATGGAAGATATAGTACGCATACTGCATCAAAAGATTCAGAATTCGCGTTTCTTAGTAACATGGGGTTTGGGAAAGGAGTCCCTTATGCTTTTGAGTTTGTGAAGAGCATCTCTCATGCTTATCCGCCCTTCAGGAGATTCAACAGTGCAAGATAAGCCAACTCCTACAACTGTGATTAGGCCATCATGTTGGACATCTTGGCAAACGGATTGATCCTCCTGGCCTGAATTGCCCATCTGTAAAAACAAATGGGGGTCCAGCACTTGCTTCACCTCTGTTGGGAAAGCTCTTTGCACCCAACTCTTTAGGCTTAGCCCCCCGACAAAACTTTCATCAGTCGGGCTCTTCCCTGTAAATAGCTCCATCAACATTATGCCAAAGCTGTAGACATCTCCTGCCGTTGATGGTTTTGCACCCATCCCATATTCTGCATTACATTTTAGCATTAGCTGATTCTGCATTAAATTTGCATTTAAGAAGATTTATCATATACTAAATTAAAAGTACCCACGTACAGTTAGTTAGACATTCAATTGGATTCTATTTGTTATTTTTAATTTAAATATATTCTAGAAAATAAAATAATTTTTATATATCTAAAGTACCACTAAATTCTATTATACTTCCATTAGGATTTCTGAATACCAATAACCTAACAAGTTTTAATAAATATTAATTTATAAGAATAACATCCAAAATTCAAGTCTAGTATGGACTAGCTAATACATACCATTACTGTATAAATATACCTTTCCTCAAGACAACAAAAAAAAAATGACCTACTGCACAAACAATTTAGATAACAGTACATGTGATGTAGCTTTTTTTTTATGATTAATTATATGCAATTGTAAAGTATTAACAACCCCAATAACTAAATTAAATATCAGAAAATAAACTAAATTGTAAAGTATTAACAAGCCCAGTTTTTTATGCACCATAAACTTTTTTTTTTTTTTTCAAATCATAACCTTCATATATAATTGTTTATAATTCCGGCTAGTTTAAATAGTTTTGAAAAACTATTTAATTTTTATAATTTTTTTTAACATATATGGAATTATAATTAATATAACTCATAAATTTTTTAGTCATTGCTTAGTCACGTGCAACGCACTCGCACTTTGACCAATAATGTACGTATAAAAGCGCGCATATATATACAAATAACTTACATGAAAAGAAAAGAAAAGAAAAGAAAAAGAATGAGGATGAAAACCACTTGCCTGGGGCTATGTAACCTATGGAACCCCTTAATGCATTTGTAGAGTTGATAAAAGGTTGGTCTTCATTTCTCTTACTCAACAATCTGGCGAGACCGAAATCTCCAACCTTTGCAGTCATATCTTCAGCCAAAAGAACATTGCTAGGCTTCAAGTCACAGTGCACAACCGGATCCTCGCACTCGTGGTGCAAATAGTTCAATGCACTTGCAACATCAATTACCACGCTTAGTCTATCTAACATGTTTAGACCCGACCCATTTGGATTCCTTCTCTTTCCTGTAATCCAATCCTCCAAGCTCCCTTTGCTCATGAACTCGTAAACCAGAGCAAGAAATTCCTTGTTCTTAGAATCTATACTCGAGCACGAGGTGATTAGCTTGACTAGATTTCGGTGCCTCACATGCCTAAGAGCTGCACATTCCGCAAAAAAGCTCTTCAAATATCCAGTTCTCTCTACGTCAAAGACCTTAGCTGCGATTGCAAATCCTCCTCTGAGGCACCCCATATAAACAGATCCGAAACTCCCTTGTCCGATCAGATTTTCTTGGTTGAAGTTTTCAGTTGCTCGTCGAAGCTCATCAAAAGTGACGATTCGATGCTCTCCCTTGAAGGATTCGGATCTTTTCTCCAGGTCCTTTGCTTTGCCTTTTCTAATGTAGAACAACAAACCAATTGCCAAACAAAGCGCTATTATTGTAGCCATTGCAACCGTGATGCTAACCAAGATTAATCGTCCTTTATGACATTGACTATTTTTAGAAGCCATCTTTGAGCAGAGCTTTGGGTTACCCTCCAAATGAACTTTGGAGAGATTTGCAAACACTCCACTTTTAGGGACTTGACCTTCCAAGTTGTTGAAAGACAAGTTCAAAAGCTGCAGGGCTCTTAATTTTTGTAGGTCAGTAGGAATCACGCCCGAGAGTCTGTTCGAGGAGAGATCGAGAGCAACCAGACCATTCAATGTTCCAAAAGAATATGGAATGGGTCCCGAGAATATATTGTCAGCTATGAACAACTCCTCCAGGCTCTTACATTTCTCAATTGCGGTAGGGATACTGCCCGAAAAACGATTGTGAGAGAGGTTAATTGCGGCAACACTTTCTAAGAGCCCAACTTCTTGAGGTAAAGGACCGGTTAGACAGTTTTTCGAAAAGTTCAGAAAGGTGCTCAAGCTAGGGAGATTTAGAACTTCTTTGGGTATGCTTCCATTGAGCTTATTGTTTGATAAGTCCATTGAAAGCAGATTCTGGAAGCTTTCAAAAGTAGTGGGTATGCTTCCCACCAGCTCATTTGCTGATAAATCGATTTGGTTCATTTTTCGTAGATTACCCAAAGAATTTGGGATTTGGCCAGACAAACGATTTCTGGCCAAACACAACATTTGCAATTCTTTCAACTCACCCATTTGCGGTGGGATTTTACCGGAAAGAGAGTTGTGGCTCAAGTTTAGCAGAGCTAAGCCACTAAGTGCACCAATTGAGGCAGGTATACTACCGGAAATACGATTTTGGCCCATGTATAATTTTGTGAGAGACTTGGGAAGATTTCCTATGGACTCTGGAATTACACCCTCTAGAAGATTACCATCAATGGCGAGATAGTCCAAACGAGTACTGTTGGCAAAAGACTTAAGAAAGCTGAGACCATCATGACCACTAACAATATTGTTGTAACCGATATTATACATGTGTAGATCTCCGAGATTTTCTAATCCCGGTGGTACAGTTCCGTGCAAAAAATTATGCGCCATGCGGATTATTTGTATCCTTGTGAGGTTGTGCAAAGACCCGGGAATTGTACCCGTGAATTTATTAATGCAAAATTTAAATACTAGAAGATTCGGGAGTGTAACTCCAATGTTTTCCGGAATTTCTCCCCGTAAATAATTAGAGGCCAAAGCCAAGGAAACCAAAGAAGACATGTTGTAAATGGAAGGAGGGATTGTGCCGGTGAGATTGTTAATGGTAAGATCGAGTTCCTTCAAATTTCGAAGACGAGCAAGGTCATCAGGTATTGTGCCACCTATTGTATTGGTGCCTAAATTTAAAACCGTGAGTGAAGAAAGGTTACCTATTGATGATGGAATTGTACCTATAAGGTGGTTTCGTGCCAGGTTCAGGACTTGGAGGGTTGTGAGTTGGCTGAGCTCTTGTGGAATGGTTCCATAAATCTTGTTTTGCATCAAGTCGAGGGTTTTGAGCTTTCTACAGTGGCTTATGTTTGATGGTATAGTGCCTTCTAAGTTATTGAAGCTCATGTTAAGAACTCTTAGGCGAAAAAGATTGCCAAGTTGATTGGGAATTTTCCCTGTGAGTTGATTGTTTTGTAGTTGAAGTGATGCAAGGAAGGAAAGGTTGCCAATATGGGGGCTTATGGAGCCTGCTAGTTTCAAGCCTGAGAGATCGAGCCCAATTACTCTCTCTCTGTTGCATACTACTCGGGTCCAGTTACAAGGCGACAAGTTCTGGTCCCACCTTAATAGAGCATCATTGGGAGGTTCTGTAGTTAATTGAGATTTGAATGAGATCAGGGCCTCCTTGTCTGTTTGAATGCTTGGGATGGTAGAATCTACAGCATGAGGGATGCTGGTAAAGAGAAGAGCTAAAATGGCCAAGTGAAGGGTAAGAAAATGAGGGGAATTCATATTTGTTAAAGCTTGAGAAAAATGGAGTTATGGAGGTGGGGTATTTATAGGATAAATAAGATTATTAGTTATGAAATCAAGATGATAGAGCTAATATAAATATATAATATATGCAGGGTGGGTCTGTGTACGAGAAGGGGACTATGGTCTACCCAATAATTTTTTTAATATATATGTATAAATTAACTATATGAAATTTCTATTGTAGTTCGCCCCCTCCCAAATAACCAAAAAAAATAGTTGAGAGAGAACGTGCATTTTTTGTTATGAATATTGTTAAATTCAAACTTTGAAGTAAAATGGACGATGATTTTCTTATAAGTTCTTTGACTATCTTTATTGAAAGGGAAATTGCAAGAAAAGTATGTATTATGTTGTGCAACTTTACATTTTTTATATTAAATATATACGTTGTTAAAAATCGTATGCTCCCTCCAAAAAAAAATTCTAGATCCGCCCCTGAATATATAGATAATGCTAAGGGCACTACCAAATTAATTCAAGGGATCCATATTCTCTATCTAACAGAATTCCCATTAGCACATTAAAAAATAAAACATTTATAATAACAAAGGCTCAGTGAGCCTGCGCACAAGAGTTACTGCTAATCGGTAAGTCAAGAAAATATATGAACATGAAGTACTACAAAAATACATTAAAAATATATTTTCTTCCAATCACCATTATGTGATAATGTTAACCATAGAAAGACGAATATAAAATTTCAGAAATATAAACCCCGAATTCTCTTTTTGACACATAGCCGTGTCTAAAGAAATATGGAATGGGAATTAAGAAAAAATAATGTGATATTGATGCAGAGAAAGAAGAGAGATG
This sequence comes from Lonicera japonica, assembly GCA_021464415.1. Classification (NCBI taxonomy): domain Eukaryota; kingdom Viridiplantae; phylum Streptophyta; class Magnoliopsida; order Dipsacales; family Caprifoliaceae; genus Lonicera; species Lonicera japonica. The sequence continues at coordinate 88,485 of JAKCWG010000240.1, forward strand.
ATGAAGGGTTTTTGTGTTTAAATATGTATATGTAATGTATATGTTTCTACATATATTGATATACGTATTTTGGGACACCACGTGTTTTATCATTACTATTAAACACCACAATTTTTTAACCAGTCCATCTGAGAAAATATAAATCACTTTAAAATATGTGGATGGATGCCCAAGTTAATTTGGTGGTACCTTTAGCTCCACCCATAATATATTTCACTAAACTTCAAATTATGATACAAATATTAACATTTTAGTGCTGGAATTAGGGGTGTTCAAAAACCGAACCGGACCGCTAAACCGAATAAACCGGACCGCAAAATGGACCGATTTGGACCGGACCATTTGAATTCGGTCCGGTCCGGTCTAAATTTAGAAGGACCGAAATGGTTCGGTCCGGTCTTCGGTCTTCGATTTTTAAGGTTCAGTCGGACCGGACCGGACCGGTATTAATAATATTATATATATATTTAAATATATATTAATAATATATAATGTATTTATTAAAATTAAACCTAAAGAGTAAAGAAATCCCACTCAAAAGCGCCGCTCTCATCTCCCTCTCCCGCACTGCTCACTGAACCCCTCTCTCTCTCCCCCCCGTCGCCGATCGTCATCTCTAGTCTCTACTATCTCTCTCTATTCTCACCATGGCTTCACCTTCTACCGTCGATTCCTCCAGTCCGTCTCCCGTCGTCGATCCCGCCGATCCCTCCCCGCTCTCCTTTCCCTCGCCACTGGTAAATCTCTCTCTATGGTATTTTTGATATACTTCAATCATTGGCTTGAAGTTTATTAATTTATTATTACCTATTTCTCAATGTATGTATGCATAGGTTAGTTTACTTATTCATTTAGTAATGGTATTGAATTGTGAGTTCTGGCAGTAATAGTAGAGGCCGAATATGCAATTTTTTCCTTCTTAATTTTGGTTCCATTTTCTGTTAATGTAATATATTTATGTAATGGTATTGAATTGTGAATTCCTTTTATTTTGAGTACATGTGTATACAGAACCTTTATTTTGTGTAATGTAAAAGGAAAATATTGTAGTCATAGTTCATATTTTAGAAAATTGATTGGTTGTACCAATCCAATATGGGGGAAGGGTCTTCTTTGCAAATTTTATGGTGGCTGGATGTTTTTAGAAAACAAATCATGTCCAACTGAAGAAGCTATTTGGGTTTTCCAGAAGCAGAAAAAGAAAACAAATTTAAACGAACCCTTTAAAATTAGGAGTATTGTTTGGGAATAATTGGAATTGAACATACAGAACTAGTTGTTTAAGTTCACTGCGGACTGTGCTAGCAATCTCATTGAAGGCATTAGAAGATATATAGACAAAACAATAGTTTCATTGGGTATCTTGTCTATTGGTGTATTAAGCTACATCTTTTTTTTTGAGTAATAATGTCAGGCCAACCCGTTTTTCTCAATTGAGAATTTGTCTCTTGTTTATATGAATCTTACAACTCTCGAGCCCAAAAAAAAAGCCCAGACCGAATGGACCGACCGGAACCGGACCGGAATGGTCTGGTCCGGTCTGGTCCCGTCTTAACAAGCATTTCAGTCCGGTCCGGTCTTCAAAATTTTAGGACCGAAATATCCGGTCCGGTCCGATCCTGTGCTATTCGGTCCGGTCAACCGGACCGTGCACACCCCTAGCTGGAATGCATTTCCCATACTAATTAATTAAAGTCTAATAAACCCTTTAATTCTCACTAAATATGATTGATAAATGCATAATATTGCCATGCATAAGCTCTTTCTCGGAGCCGCTTGACGCGTTTGTTATACTAACTTTGACGAATTATCTCAAGATTAGTACAAGTATCTAATATTGTAATATCCCACATCAAAAAGTGGGGAAAACTTGTAGTGCCATAAATGTGTGCCCAAGGGGTTCCACTAGTGAAAGGCCTTTTGGGGGTTGCCATGGGTGCACCTATCAAGAACAAAACTGTGCGGGAAATGGCTACCTAGTTGGAGCTAGAGTGGAGCTTCCCAAAGCGTACAATATCTTACTAGGGTTGGAGCCCAGGTCGTCATAAATGGTATCAGAGTGGATCCCGCATAGTATGTTGTGCCAACGAGGGTGTCGGTCCCCATGGTGGGGAGGATGTAATATCCCACATCGGAAAGGGGTTTCCACTAGTGAGGGGCCTTTTAGGGGTTGCCATGGGTGCACCTACCAAAAACAAAACCGTTAGGGAAATTGCTACTTAGTTGGAGCTAGAGTAGAGCCGCCCAAAGCGAACAATATCTTGCTAGGATCGGAGCCCGGGTCGTCACAAATATTACCCCGTTAGGTGTGTTTATATGTGTTTATATGTGTTTATAAGCATGGTATGCAATGGCCCTTCAAAGAATTGATCAAGAGCGCTCAAGCTAAACTTGCAAAAATGCATGAAGTTGGAAAACCCAGACCTATGATCGATCATGGGCTGTCCCATTTACTCAAAGGAATGTCTCTACAAGCATTCTCCATGATCGATCGTGCATGTGGTATCAAAATGATTGATTATGGGGAGGCCATGATCGATCATGGATTGGCAATTTGGCCTTTTCACACCCAAAATGGGCTATTTTTGTGGTTTAAGTTATTTTATATATTTAATTATATATTTTGTAATTCTTTAGTATATAATAGATTCCTTAGCTTGTTGGTTAAGATATCAAGTTTTCTAGGAAGAACAAGAGTGATGTGAGAGCTCATTTTGGTGTAATTTATATTTTTCTCTTGTAAGTTTACTTTGATTTTAAGAAATGAATACTTCTTCTATAATTCTTGTTTTGACTATTATGGAGTAGTCTTTTACTAGGGTTACAGAAGTTAATCGCGATATAATTTTGGTAATTAATTTCTTAATCCATGCTTAAAGTTTGATAAATACTTGTAAATCCTTTTCCTTTTCTAATCAATCGTTCTTACAAGCTTTTTAGATATTTTCATCTAAAGATTAGACTTTATATGCCTTGTATATTTAGTTCTTAATTGTTAATGATAATGCAATATATTTGTATGGTTTTAGAAAGCTTGTAGTCTTTTTCCCCCATCTATGGACCTTTTTCCTCTTTACAGAGATTATATATGAAGAGTTCTTAAAACTCCATAAATGGTTTATAATTTTGTTAGCTTATCTTTGATTCACTTAATGATATTTTGAGTGTTTCATACACTTTAAGTGATATTTAGACTTTTTATTGTCTTTCTTAAGTGATAATCGATTAGTTAATAAATTTATAATCTTCGTTTCGTTTCATTGTAAGGATTCACTATTTATTGAGCCACTGTAAATTATATATACTTTTATCTTTATTCAAATGATAGTTTCCATGCCTTACTAAAATTACCGGTTTTAGTAAGGAACGTGTTGGGTCTCTGAACCCGTGTGTGTGTTTATTCGTTAACCATTTCAAAAAAAAATGATAGTTTCAAAGCTCATTTGAATTTTGCATTTCAAACTTGTAGTTTATCATTTGTAACAACTTAAAGTAATATAAATACATCTGAAGAACACCTCTTGTAGGTGTAGTTTTCTATCCTACTAAAACATATAATGTATAGCTTGTATATTATTAGTTAAGCTGGTATTAGAGGGTAATTTCTTCCTCGTTCCTTTTCCCTTTATTTTGTCATCTAAGATGGCCACTAATGGTTTTTCTTCTTCCTCAACTCAATCAACCACCTTGTCCACAGTATCTCCATTAACACAAGCCCATCGCTTTATTTCCCTCAAGTTGACAGTTACCAACTATCTATTTTGGAAAACCCAACTAGTCCCGTTTCTTTGTGGCGAAAACCTCATGGATTTCGTTAATGGAACTCATCCTTGTACTCCATCTCAAATGTCTATTAAAGGACATATACAACCCCAAGCAAATCCCGCACATTTTCAATGGACTTGCCAAGATCAATATGTTATGAGCACGATTATCTCCTCATTTTTTAAAGATATTTTTCCTCTTATTATTGGTGCCACTACATCTCGTGAAGTTTGGACAAAACTTGAAGCCGCCCTTACGTCCTCATCAAAAACCCGTATCCTAAACCTTCACAATCACCTCTATAATATTTCACAAAAGGATAAACATGTATCTTAATTTCTCTATCAAGCCAAAATGCTTGCCGATGAACTTTCTGTTACTGGACGACCCATTTCTTTAGCTAATTTCAATATATATGTCTTTAAAGGTCTTCGGCCAGAATTCAAAGACATTGTTACGACCCTTAGTACTCGTCCCGAACCGGTTACATATTTCAAAATGCACAACCTTCTACTCTCTCATGAATGCATCTATGCTGATCTTACTTCTAAACAAGAAATATTACCTCCCACAATTGAATCCCAACCCACTGCTAATCCCTAATCTTGCTCAACGCAATGATAACTTATCTTCCTGTGATCGAGGTCGCGGCTCACATAATCGCAATCGCGGTCGTGGTTGTAACCGTTTCTGATCTAACATCCATCGATCATATAACTTACACTTCAGTTGCCAAATTTGCAATGGCACTTCTCATTATGCTTTTAGTTGTCATTTTCGATTCTCCTCAAATGATATGCCTTACTCCTCTCCAGCCTCTACTTCTAATGTCATGCCTACTACAAATATAGCTCAGTCTAGACTCCCCTCTCCAACACCTTTGCCTAATTATTCATCAGCATCACTCTCTAATTGGTTCCCAGATACAGGAGCCACTCACCATATCATACCCAATCTTCGTAATCTTCACAATGATACTAAATATCGAAGACCAGACTCTCTCCAACTTGGTAATGGTGCGTAAGTCTGAAGTTTTTGATATTTTTCGACAATTCCATATTATGGGAAAGCGTCAATTCTCAACTAAATTAAAGTCGATTCAAACGGACTGGGGTGGCGAATTTCGTAAGCTTAAACCATATTTTGCCAACTTGGGAATCATTCACCGTATTTCTTGCCCACACACACACGAACAAAGTCGACTTATTGAACGTCGTAATCGACATATCGTAAAAACTGGCTTTTCATTACTTACACAAGGGTCAGTTCCTCACCAATTTTGGCATTTTGCATTTGAATCAGCCATTTATCCTATCAATCGGCTCCCATCTAAGGTCTTCGATGGTCTTACACCATTGCATTGCGTTCACCGTACCCCACCCAATTATATTTTTTTAAAAGTGTTCAATTGCATGTGTTATCCATTCATACGTCCATACGATAAACATAAAATGGAATATCGTTATGTACAATGCCTTTTTCTTGGTTATAGCACCAATGACCATGGTTACCGATGTATAGATCTCAAAATCAATAAAATTTACATGGTTCGGCATGTTTGATTTGATGAATTTTAGTTTTTTTTACTAGACAACCCATTCTTGGACCACCACCTAATTAGATTCCCAAACCCATGCTCCTTGGGTTAGTGCACTAGTTCAGTTATTCCCACAAACTCCTAGTCTACCCGGGTCTACATTTCCACTTAGCACTACATCATCTCCTACTTTGCCTCCACAATCTACTATTATTTGCCAAACCACCACAGTACTTAATTTGGACTTCATGAAAAATAGCCCCGAGGTGAAATGAGCGGACGAATGAGGGTCAATGCAATGAAATGGAAATACGGAGTGTTACAACCTCCCCTCCTTAAACAATTTCGTCCTCGAAATTTTAATAGGAGAAGTACAAGACAATGGAACATACAAATTCTCTAATTCTCACGAGGTCTCCCCTCCTTAAAAAAAATATTCACTACAAATGAAACGAACCTAAATCTAAGGTTCAGAACAGAAGGAACGATCTGCATGAACGATAAGGAAACTAAATAAAAATGCTATAACCTTCTAGCACACTCTCGAAAGAATATCATCAATACGGTACATCCTTACGATGAAGCACACAACCCTTTACATCAAAGAATCAACTCATGATCTAGAATCCCCAAATAGAACAATCTCAAATATATAGGAATGCTAAATCAAAATTGGTAAGGCTTTTAAGGCGTATACACAACCTATGATCAAGTTAAGAACCACAAGCATCAAAATCTAGCTTCCTATGAATCCACACGTAATGGTACTCGAGAAAACAAATACAATCAGACTAGATCAACTACTTCTAGAATCTAAAGATTATTTAGTTTGAGGTTTACCCTAAAACTTTTTTTAGAATAAGCTTGATCTGAATAAAATTCCTTCTTAGAAAATTTCGGCAAATGGGGTGCAAAGAACGCTTTAAAAAGCACAAAACCAACCTAGGCCTGCAGCCTTACTGGTTTACAAAAAGACCAGACCAGTCTGCAGCCCATAAAATCACCTAAAATCAAAGGCCAGATCGGTTTGGAAAATCCCTAGACCGGTTTGCGGGGTAAAAGTTGTGCTCTAGCGCACTGTTCGTAATTTGGCCATAACTTTTCGATCTGGACTTCTATTGAGGTAACCTTTATGTCCACGGAAAGTTAATTCAAAGATCAACAACTTCCTAAGAGGAAATTTTCTCAAATTCTGAAAAAAAAAAATTCAGAAATTCACTGAAGACATAGCTCTGCCGAAGCGCTACCAAACAAACATAATTTAACGATGGGCCTATTTCGGACCCTATTTTGACCAGCAAGGATTGAGAATTGGACTTTGGTCAAAACACAAAAGTTGTAGAATGGTATAAAACCTACAAGTAAGACCAAACAGCATCCAAATTCGATAAAAGAAGATAAAGTTACGATACTCTAAAGTTGGCTAAAAACGAAGAATCGCATAAGGCCAAAACTCATGATTTATGAACTAAAACTAATTCGGCCCACCCGAATCACTAAACAACCACTCACATGAGTGGGAGGAGGCTAATATGATAATTACAAGGTACTAGAACATTGTGAGGCTCTCATAATCGATATTTCACCACCCAGGTGAAATAAGTGGATGAATGAGGGTCAATGCAATGAAATGGAAATACAGGGTGTTACAATAAATCATGGCAGCCATGAGAGAGGGTTTATTTCTCATTGCTTTTATCTTCTCAAACCTTCCAAACCGCCATCCTTTTCCTCAAATCACCCCCAATCATCAAATACAGTCTGCCCCACCCAAATACAACACCAAATCACTCCAATTCCTACCCTAAATCATCAAACCCATAATAGAATTGCCATTTTCTCTCTTTAGAGTACCCAATTTCGAGCCCTAACCCATTTCTGCCCAAATCTCGATATTCCTCTAAACCACTCCCACAAATTACTCCAATGCACATTAATGGCTTCTTATAGTCCTCCCATAAAGCCAAAAATCCTCCAAGCCACAAGAGGTGGTTACCACGGGTTCCAAAGCCACCAAAAGCATGATTGGTGGGAGTACGTTTTCAAGAATCGGGCAGTGGTGATCGAGCGACCAACCTTCATTAGCACTTTAGACAATTTTCCACTAAAGGAGACATTCGAACAAAATCGAGGGTGGATTGAGTATTTGCAATAAATAGGTAACCAATGCAATCTTACTCTTTGTCGCGAATTCATTGCTAGTATTGTGCGTGTGCCTAATACTAGATATTCATATATTGCTCATGTGCGTGGAAAGACGGTTCATTTTAACCTAAATGTATTGAGTAAAATCATGAGAATTCTGATTTTGCCGAAAAATAACTATGACCTCCCTATTTTTTATAGGATACCGCATCCCACACATGATGAATTGGCCACGTTCTTGGCTTGACGACCCATGTCTTGGATAAGGTCATAATTTGATAGAAATAATCTCACCAATCGGCCTTAGACCCAACCTCCCATGTCCAACATCACGCCTATCTTATGTACGTAATTACAACTAATAAGCAGTGTTGTTTGCTTCGATACATTTTTGGAAGAATTTCCAAGGTTTATGACACATTTGTACATAATGAAACTATTAAATTTGGTGTCTTAATAACCCGTATGTGTAAGAGGGCCGGTGCTTATAAGAATTCGCAAATGCGACCCCCGGGTCTCAACTTCTAGTTTGGGAGTCTGAAACATCGAAGAGGATTCCATTGTTCCATTTGCTTATATGTGTTGATAATTTATATCAAGAGTCCCTCTATTTTATTTTTAGATGCAAGAGGGTTCGTTCAGAGTTACTAGTATGCTTTACAAGAAAAAAGGACAAAAAGGTTAGTGTAAGAGAAAAGGCCATATACAAGCCTTTTTCTCACATAATTGTCTACGAAACCAAGGTTCTATATGGTTTGGGAAGGTGTTAAGCACCCATTCCGCCTTCTCACTCTCTAATGGCCTTATATGTTTATTCTATGTTGAAAAACTTGGATGCATTTACTAATAATCTACCACTTCCCGAAAATAATTTTAAAGAAACCTGATTTTGGGGGACACGGAGGAAAGGGTGAAAACCTTGTGTTCCATAATCCGATATTTTGGTTTTATTGAAATCAAAGAACTAATGACAAAGTTTACAAGTTTTGAGTTTTAAAAAAATATATTCCAGTATTGTTTCCTCTAATAACAATATCGATTTATCCTTGTTTTGGTTAATTTTTAAGAAAATATCGAATCTTATCGGGACTAATTTGATATGGAATTGAACTCTTGAGGAGAGTGTACTAGGTATATCGCAATCTATATGGAAGACAGGATATACTTGATTTTTAATTCCTAAGCAAGTTTCATTAGTCTGGGTTTTAAAAACCTAATTTTATTCGGATAATAATATACTTACTTTTTTCGGTTTTACAAATGGTTTTATCAGGGTTTTGTTTTAAAAATAGTAGACTATTTGTAACTTTACAATAAGTTTATTCAATTCGAATGTGGACGGAACAACATATATAAAAGATGAAACAATTACACAAATATTTAATTTTAAATACCAAGAGAGAGTTTTTTTACCTTCCCAATGATATAAGACTGAAAGAGAGAAAATATAATACGACAGAGAAACCTTCAACAATAATCAGTTTTTCTTTTTCAGATATTTTCGAGAATTTGATTCTATAAGATAACACGCCGAGTGTTGAGAATAGATTCAATAATTCCTCATAAATCAGACGGGATAATAGATTGCACCTGATAATACTTCAAAGACTAGAAAATAAGAATGTATAAGAGAGATTTTTACTTGCAAAATAACTGTCCTTAAACCCTTAGGGGTGTTGGCCTATTTATTGATTGTCGCACGACATTCCCCAAAAATATGGGAATGTCGTGCGATAATTGGCTAAAGTGATGCCTCTAATAGACTAATGTGTCAGGGAGTGGATAGTCTGGGTCAGGCGAAATTTATCACACGATATATGGAGGTTTGTCGTGCTACAAAACTAGTTTGTTGCTCGACAAAGCCCTCTGGAAATAGGTTTATTTGGACAACAAATATCCGGAAGTAGCTTCTAAGGTGATGGTGGGTCTCGGACTTAATAAAAGGTGTTCTTTCGATAGTTTTAGGGTTCTTGCGGGGGTCACGGATTGGGATGTCTATAGTGTCCAAGAAAGGGACATCGACCAAAAGAAAATGTAGCTTGCACCCATCAACAAGTTCACTTTAACTCGAGCCACCGGTTAAATGAGAAAACAACTAAGTTTTTCAGTTGCACCACCGTCAGGTGATGAAGAAGCGGCTGAAGCTACTGTTGATGTTCGAGACCCATGATAGAGTATGGGTTTGGGATTTCCAACTTTAAGCATTTTTGCATGTCTAGCTTGCTCTTGATCAATTCTTTGAAGGGCCATTGCGTACCATGCCTATAAACACATAGAAATACAACAAAATCATACCTCACAGGGAAATATTAGATACACGACATTCTAAGACATTAATCACAAGATAAGTGGATAATTCGGCAAAGTTATTATAACAAACGAGTCTTGCGGCTCTAAAAAAGAGCTTATGCATGACAATATTATGCGTTTATCAACTCCCTCAACTTATCTCTTGCTAGTCCTTTAGCAAGATAAAAATAAACATAAAAATATAATAATTACAAAAGCATTATGCTATGGAAAAAGCTGTTAACTTCTAAGTTCCCTTAGAAGACGAGTTGTGTCTCGTGAAGGTTTTCAGAAATGATACCTACAAACATCAGAATTTTAATCATGATGAATGACGCGCGGAATATATCGCGTTGTGGTAGCCCAAGTGCAAGCTCGTCAAGTTGTAATAAAGTCTCGGAAGTCCGAGTGTCGAACCACATGGATAAGTGAAAAGGAATGGAATGGATTACGGATTAAATGGTTTTTCTGGTTTTGTAAGTTGAAATTGTTGTGAAACAACGAAATTGTAAAACGGTTGTGAAAATTAATAAGAAAGCACTAAGGTAAGTGGAGGTTAATTACGATTTAAGAGACGGTGATCACTAGCTCATACGAAGATTTCAACACAAGGTTTTTCGTGATATAGGGAATGTTGGTGTATCTCTCAATAACAAATGGTGCGACGCTAGGCGACTCATTCCCGAATTGAAACTATATCAAGAAAGAGCCAATCAACATTCCACCAAAGACGAGGTTATCATTCCTACCTCTTAGCTACGGGTGTGAAGCAAGGCAACCCATTCCCGATGAAGCTAATCCGAGATAGATATGACAAACTCATCATAAAAAGATTTAACATAAAGCAAGTGTATGTAATCTCATGGTTTAAAGAATGAAAATTAGAAAGTGAATCCTAACAATGAAACGGAATGAAGTTTATGGGATAAATTTGTCAACTCATCATTTATCACTTATAGTAGAAAATAAAGAGTCTAAGAATCACATAAAGTGTAAGAAGCACTCAATATATCAATAAATGAATCAAGGATAAGCTAAACAAATTTAATAATCCATCTATGAAGTTTTATGATCTATTTATAATTTCTACAAAAAGGACTAAAACTCCATGAATGGGGGAAAGAGACTACAAGCTTTCTAGAACCATATAAATATGTTGTATGTTCATAAACAACCAAGCACTAAATATACAAGGCATATAAAGTCTTAATTGAATATGAAAATACCTAGAAAGCTAGAAAGAATTGAGGAAATGAAGAAGAAAAGGATTTACAAATATTTCTCAAACTTTAAACATGGATTGAGCCATTAATCACCAAATATTATATCGCGATTCACCTCCGTAACCTTAGCAAAAGACTACTCCATAATACTCGAAGCAAGAATTATAAAAGAAGCATTCATTTCTTAAAATCAAAGTAACTTACAAGAGGAAAGAAGAAAATTACAAGGCTTTTTGCTCTCCCTTCTCTCTAGAACTTGTACAAAGAAGAAGATATCTTAGCCTAGAAGCTAAGAGAAATAATATATATTAAAAGGTTGCAAAATATCTAACTAAATATCTAAAATAACTTAAACCACTAAAATAGCCCATTTTGGGCGTGAAAGGAGGAAGTTGCCCGAAGGCATGATCGATCATGCTAATACCATGATCGATCATGGAGTGTTCTGGAGTTGAGATTTTTGCACCATGATCGATCATGCTTATACCATGATCGATCATGGTTCTGGGATTTCTTCAAATCAGCATTCTTGTGAGCTTTTGGCTAACACTTGATCAATTTATGTAATGCCATTGTATCCCAATCCTACAAACACATGGAATACTACAAAATGCACACCAACTTGGGCCACGTTAGATACAAAACTCGCTAAGGCACTAATCTCGAGATAAGTGGATAATTAGGCAGAATAAAAGCGACAAACGAGTCAAGCGACTCCCTAAAGAGCTTATACATGACAATATTATGCGTTTATCAATGAACAATGAGATTGAAGGTTTCAAGATTCAATTTGTAAAGCATGCAACATTACTATCACTAACTCTAGAATGACGGAGTTTTGAATGATCATATAATTCTTCTATCTTCTTTAGAACACAATTCCATATTTTTCGATACTCACATGGTAGACTTCGATTCAAACAATTCAATGTAAACACATAGAGTTATAATCATTAGAGAAGGAAAAGAGAACTTTTTCCAAAACAAAAGCTCCAAAAGTTGTCAATTTAAAGCACTTTCTTTATCTTTTACTTGGATTTTTTGTCGGAAATTGTTAAGGAGGCTAGCATGCTAAAGGGGACAGTGATCTCACTTAATCCAAGAGTTTCAATGCTTATATTTTAAGTAAAAAGGAAACTATTTACCCTTTCCAAATTGCTTGCCTTTTCCTCGACACAAATATTAGGATAAATTGACTTTGAATATTACCAAGTTAATTGATTAAGTCAAATTAAAGATAAAAGTCATCCAAGTTTTACAAAGTGCTATGTTTTTGTCCTCGTCATTGGAGGATCTTTAAGAAAGAACTTCCATCATTTTTGGACAAAAATCCCTCTTCTTAAAATGAAACTAAATCTAAGTGTTACTAACGAATTACAAACAACCAAAGCATTCTAGCATATGAAATAGGAAATATAAATGGATATGAGTTTTAGTGAAGCAAGCTAATTTAAATTATCATTCAAATTCCTATCTAGATCAAAGAATTCATGCTATTAGCTAATGAAATAATAGTCTTCATTTGAAAAAAATATCATATCATTCATCAGTTTCAAACTTCATAAAAAAATTTGAACACAACTCTTCAACTTATGGAAATTGTTGACCTAAAGGTCTTAATCTTATTTTGATAATAACAATAATTTAATCATGTGTAATTTAACTTGTTTCTTGATATAAGTTTATAGTTCATTTATATGAAATATCAAGAATAGCATGATTGCTCAAAAGGAAGTTTGACAAGGATTATTATATCAATATCCGATCAAGTCAACAAAGCATTGGATAAGGAGTCAAAGAAGATCAATCTCATCACAATGCAAATCCATGGAGATCAAAAGAACAAGAATCAAAAGCTTCAAGACAAGAATTCAAGTGAAGAACAAAGAAACTAGCTCAAGCACTTTGAAGATTTGTAAACTTGTTACATGAGTGAGTGTTTAGCTTTTTATGTAAAGTTATTATCATTGATCACAAACTAAGCTCAAACATGATCATATATCATTCATTGCATTCAAACTCTTTCTAGATCAAAGTTTGAATTGGACATCCTTTGCAAAACTATTTCACATGAACCGTTTTTCTTGTAAAAATTATATCTAAATTATCCGGTTGTTTTTATGCTCAAAACCAACTCCAACATGCTTAAAATAACCTCTAGAACATTCCCCAAGAGTTTGGTTGATTTGAGGTTTGACTTGTGCTAAAATTCCAGAAGCATGTAGTCGACTACACATTTTATGTGTGAGTCGACTACACCATGTAGTCGACTACATGGTGTATGGGTGAGTCGACTACTTGGCCAAAATCTAGCCGTTGGAGAGTTGGTAAATGTCTAGTTTTGACCCATAACTTCTTGTAACCACTTCAAACGGCCATATTCTTTCACAAGCTATATATATGAGGTCTTAGACATGTTTTTACACACTTGAATGATCATACAAACTCATTTTTCATATATCCTCATTATTCAAGTTTTCAAGCTATTGCATTGATCATATTCATCATATTTGAGCTTAAACTTATTGATCAATCTTGATAACTCTAGTGTGAGCTTAAATTGTATTCTTCAAACACTTGAGAGTTGTTATTCATTGGTGTGAGTCACCAAACAATTTGTATTAAATTGTGAGAGGTAAATCTCATAGGAAAAACAAGAAGGTAAATTCTTGTTTAGAAATTGTGAGAGGTAAATCTCACAAGGTTAGCAAGAGAGAGTTTCTTGTGTGAATATTGTGGTCTAGCAATATTTGTAAAGAGTGTGTGAGAGGATACACTTGTAGTGGTTTGATCTTCACCCGGAAGGAGATTAAGTTTAGTGGAAATTCTCGGGGAACTAACCGAGCGCGGATTATGGTTTGGTAAACCAAAACCGTGTGGACAAAAAGCCTTGGACTTCAAATCGGTTCAATCTTTCTAACTCAATCTCTTTATTTACTTGCTACATTATTGTTTGCTTGAGATTGTTTATTTGCTTGATTGTTTATTTGATTGCATTCCTTGATAATTTGTTTAGCAAATTTGTTTTACTTAAACGTTTTTCGAAAAGTTTTTTAAATTCCGCATTAAAGTTTTTAAACCCTATTCACCCCCCCTCTAGGGTTGAAATCCGACCAACAGAAATAAACAAAAGAAATCTAAATAAATACAATAAATGAAATGCAATGATATATTTACTCCATAGCTTGTGCCTCTTGTTGTGATAATTAGAGCGATTAACCTAGCCCTAAAACGCAATTATAACCCGAGAAATTCCTTTGTGTAGTTCCCATGAATACTAGGCGAGCATAATTCTGGCTAGCAATATGACCATTCAACAAAGAAAGCAATTTACACACAATATATATGCAGTTATGAATAATCGATAAAGTAGACGGCAAATAATAAGCAAAAGAATCAAGAAAACACACCAGGACATAAGATGGATACCCAAACCTGGTCTTCCGCTTAAAAAGGGAGATCTTTATTGATGAAGAAAAATACGGAACTCAACACTTAATCACTCTTACTAATCAGTGGAACAACCTCCAATTAATGTTTCCCTCTCAAACCCTATCTAAACCCTTATCAGAAGCCTTCATAAAAAATCCCTCTTGTAAGAAACCCAAAATCTTAGTTTTATCTCTCTACATTATGATACAAGATGTATAAGCGTATATTAAAAAATAAAAAAGAACCTATCTATTTATACATTTGACAAAGACAAAATAATGTGCTTGGGTCACGTTACCACCACGTATGGGTATGACCCTAAACTTTTCCATACTGGTATGCCACTTGACATAACTTCACCTATTGGAAATAACTTGTGCATATCGGTATGCCTCCTTAGAGCGCAACACATGTATGCCCATCAGAACAATGATGAGTCCAACATAACAATCTCCATCTTGGTTTGTCATCTCTAGCCAACCTCGATTTTTATAACCCGTGATAAAACCTTGCATCCCCTTGAAGATTATCCAGACACATTAAACGGCACACCCTCAAACTTCAACATAAAGTGAGATTGAGAAGATTTAGGCAATGCCTAAATTCTTCACGGTAACCGGCTTAATAAGCATGTCCACCGCATTTTCATCTATGTGTACCTTCTCTAAGATGTTTTCACCAAAAATAACTAATCCCATACTCTTTGATACTACACATCAATGTGCTTAGCGCAAGCGTGATACACTTGATTCTTAGCAAAATAAGCGGCGCTTTGGCTATCACATGGAAGAAGATTACCATATTGTTTCAAATCCAACTCACTCACTAAACCCTTCAACCACATTACTTCCTTTGATGCTTCCATGACTGCCATATACTCCGCGTCAATTGTAAACAATGCGCTCATTACTTGTAACATAAATCTCCATGAAACCGATGAACTTGCAAAAGTTAACACATAACGTAATATAAGACCTTCTTTTATCAAGATCACTCGCATAATCGATGACTTGTCTAGCATGGAGATTCTAGATGACTTGTCCAACACGATGATAGTCTAGCACATAGGTAATCCATTACTTTTCAATAGATGATGGTCTAACATAAAAGTGATGGATTACTTGTTTTGCACGATGGTGGTTTAGCATAATGATTAACACGATTAAGTCCAACACAAAAGGCTAATTAATAATGATGAAGTGAGTGGGTTTCACTTTTTTTAATGAACAAAATGCAATGGCGAAAGAATGGTTATGGCGGTGGATTGCTATGTTGTTTGGGTTGATGGTATTTAATGGGTAACAATGACTACAATTAGGATTTTAAAAAAAGGGGAGTAGACGACGGCAGCTAGGGTTTTCGAGGACCGTGTAAGGAAATGAGGATGTCTAGGGTTTTGTTGACGACAAAAGAGTATGGTGGGACTATGACATCGGTGATCCGGCGGGCAGCTATATGCATCACCCGCTGGCAATAATGGAACTATGAGTAAAAACTCTGAATGAGAGAATCTTATCCGTCTTATACCAAGTTAATAAAGGAGTATATAAAAGAGAGAACTGTATTGAATTAATTGATTCAAACTCAAGTTCTCTAATCTATCACTTTGAGTTTGTACGTAAGGTAATAAAACCAATTAGCCGAATGGAATTGAGCCTAGGGCTTGGAGTGACACGAAGGCAAGTGCTTGAGTGGGTCACGTGTGACAAAGATATTAGAGCTGGGGGCGGCGACATGGGAGAAGTGCGCTTCCAAACACCTTATAGAGAAGCCATAGATCGATAATGGGGCCAAACCAGAGAGGTGTGCTTCCAAACACCTGATAGATAAGCAGTCGTATGAGAAAGTAAAATAGTGTCTAGGCAGTAATAGTATTTGTTTTGATGTCATGAGACGCAGTAGTGGACCAAAGTTTTGGAGGCTTGGAAAGACTAGCCAACTAGAACGACTAAAGTTTTGAAAATTTTGATCTGACAAGGATGGTTTGGGGTTTTAAAAAGGCAAGCCGACAAGAACGTGTAGGGTTTTGAAAGAGCCAATTGGCATGAGAAGATGCACTGATGGTGATCTAGGACAGTGCAATGGTTTTCCTACAAGAATAGAAATATATTTGGTTGAGAGTGTTATGAACCATCTCTCCCAAAAGCTTAAGCTGTTAGGAAAGGGAACCGTAATGAATATAACTTTGATATCGTGTTATGAACCATCTCTCCCAAAAGCTTAAGCTGTTAGGAAAGGGAACTGTAATGAATATCATGGTTAACAGAGAGCAAGGGGGTGTGCGTGTGTGTGTGTGTGAGAGAGAGAGAGAGAGAGAAGTAGCAGTGGCTATGTCCCTGCTGGAATGGTGATTTGAGGTCCGGCAGCCTGCCGGGCGAAAAGACGAGAGGAGACAATTATGATGGATGAGCTTTATATGAATATTGAATTGATGAATATATAAACTATTATGATGGATGAGCTTTATATAGTTTAGTACATGAAATAAATATGGTATATAGAATAATCTAAAGTGGGTAGGAGACAATTATTGATTATGAAAAGTTGAATAAATCAACAAATATTATAAAAAGATATACGATTAATGCCAAAGAAATTTTAGGATTGCGAGGATTACAATCTCTATGATACCCTGTTCAAGTGTAAAGAGAGATGAGAGAAGAATGATTTGTATGCTGAATTGATTGAAAAAGAATGTACAATGAGAGCCCCTATATAGGGATGAGTTGAGATACAAACAAGGAGATAGAATCACCTAATTAATGCACAATCTCATAAATATAGATACAAGAAAGTAAATTATACAATTATGGACAGAATATATGCCAAGCCAAAAAAAATATGTTTTATTGTTGATCAATCAGTTTTCTTTTCCCTTCTTACCAATGATAAGTTACTACTCAGTGAATCTAATTTTTGGATTAGAGATCGAATGGCAGAAATTGGAAGATCAGTTACTAGTGCTATAGTATATGATTTTTGTTAATTAGCAGTGACTTGATCGATCGATCAGTAGAGCGTAACTTTTTTCTTAAGGATTTACACTTTGAGCATTCAATGCTCATTTGGTTTCGAGTAACATTCAGCAGTGCAGTATGTGAAGCAAACAGGATTGGTGTCCACTGTCCAATACACTTCAGAAAAATGCAAGTGCTTGCTATTTGCAACTGGTGTTCAGTGAAACCTGTGCTTAATTTACCTAGGGGGAGGATATTTAACAAGACTTCCCAAACATACGCGACACACCAAGTTAGCGTGTTGAATGGGTTCAAATCAACCGATTGACCTGCTTAAGCAAATGGGCCGGTGGACACAATATAGCTATAGAAAAGAAAGAGTGGCGGTGCGCCGTTGAATTTGTGGCGAAAAAGATAACAACCGATTGACCTGGTTAACCAAATGGGCCGGTGGGCACAATATCTATTAGAAAAGAAAGAGTGGCGGTGCGCCGTTGAATTTGTGGCGAAAAAAGATAACAACCAAAAATAGTAAAGTCTCACAAAGACTGGAGTAGTGGTTGGGAAATAAATTCTTCTCGGGCAGTTAGACACAGTATTCCAAAAGAGCTTGAAATCAATAAAGAATTCTGACCCTGACATTTTTGTCCCATGTATTTTTGGGGGATTGGGAAAATTTAGTCACTAGAGCAGTAGAGTCAATTAATTGTAGATAATTATGAAAAGCTGGAAAAATTGGAAATTAACAATTAATTATAAGGTCCGTTTGACAACAAGATGGAAAATAGTACAAAAGACAACGATTTTTCTGAGAATTTGAAAATAAGTTGAAGATGTTGAGATTGTACTCTTGCCTTTTATTTTATTCCATGTAAAAAATTTATTTGAGTGTAGGTGATGAAAAATTTCCCATAAAAACAGAAAAGTTTTGACCAAGAAACAAGGATATTCACAAAAATGTTAAGCATTGAGATGGAGAGCCTCTCACTGACATCCCCCCCAACGGTAAATTTCAGTTTATCTACTCACTCCAAAATTAGTTTTGATCTTATCATTTTCCATCTTGCTGCTCTACGGATGTAAATTGCAATCATAACAAAGTCTTATAATTTGGTTTTGGTTGGTGCACTCTACTCGAGAACCATAGTGTTTAAAGCCACCTTGTAGATATTAGCTCTACCTGAAATATATTACAAGAAAACTTCTGTTTTTAATCTATCATCTGAGTTAATCATCCCCCCCCCCCCCCTCTCTTACCATGGTAGAGGATGGCTGAAATTGGAAGATCAGTTACTAGTGCTGTACTACATGATTCTTGTTAATTAGCAGTGATTTGATCAGTAGAGCTTAATTTCTAACTCAAGGAGATACACTTTGAACATTCGCTGCTCGATTGGTTCAAGTTTTGGTTCAATCCTAGATTACCTAAAGTCACACTTGGAGCCTCTTATAATTTAGGTCAAGTTTATCTGTTGGTGAGGCTCAAACTCTACTCGCAGTGAACTTTTTCATAGTTTTATGTTTATGATAATGAAAATAAAGTATAAGCCAGAGGGCAAGAAGTGATGCGCCATACAGTGAAAAAATTCAAGTCTCAGTACGCATAAACTGCGCTAGCTATAAGAATTGTATAACGAAGTAGAGCATTCCATCCCAGCAAAATATATGAAAGAGAAGTTCCTTTGAATTGTGGCAGCAGAGACATCGAGGACATACTAAAAGAAAACTGTAAACCTTCCAACCTCAATTTTCTTATATCTGGAATTTGCGTTAGTTATCAGTTTTTGTCCCACACAGGGTATGAATAAAGATCCTGGCTCTCACTATTCCGTAAGCTATTATGCAAAAGCCAGGAGCCATTAAAAAAATATTCTACAAGTTCATGCCTTGCGCTTAAATGATCTCCAAGTTTCACTTCTCGTTCATGGTCATGAACTTTTTTAAAAACCTGCAGTTTGGTTGCATAAACTTTATGTTCATAATTAATTTTATTCTCAATTGATGAATTGTAAATCCTCATTTTCAATATAAATTTATGTAGTATATTTTAACCTTGTGAATTTTTTATAACTAGTGTTTGTGCACGTGCGGTTTTAGTGTTTGACAAAAGTCATTAAATCCATTAATGAAATAATAAGAAATAAACAAAACATAGTATCAATTATAATATTCAATTAATAATTATAAGAACATTGTACTTTTATGATGAGTTTTGGAACGAAATTCTTATTCACGCTAAAAGTTTTGTAGTTTTAATACAATATATTAAATAACTTCCTTCTTGAAAAGTTTATTATAAAGTTATATAGAAGTCTTGTACAAAACTCTTAATTCAAGACAAACTCTAACTTGTTTAATTATTTTAGCCAAATAAAGTATAGATTAAATACTAATATTAATTAATATAAAAATATATGAAGTTATACACTTATACTATTTTATTTTATGTAAATTTAGCTTAAAATCTTTGTTTAATTTTTTAAACCAAATAAGTAGAGTTTAAATTTAATTGGAATACCAATACTAATATAAAAATATATTGAGTTATATTATTTTATTTAATGTAAATTTTAAAATCTTTTATTTGAAATGAAGGGGCATATTTGTCTTCACAAAATAAGAGGAAAAGCACATAAGTTATTCGTATTTTTATATATAGATATAGATATAGATATAGATACAGATAGATAATGTAGAGTCCACAATTCCAAGTGTTCCTATAAATAGTTGATGATAAAATAGACCCGCTGCCATTTTTTCCGGGAATGATTTTTGTGATCGACCCAGGCTATTAAGGTTAGGACACACCCACATACAAACACATCTGTTGTGTTTTAACTTTTTGATCATCGTTTCGTTTCATGTACACAAGCTTTAATAAGTGTTATACAGTAAAAAAGAAATTGTTAACAAAATATTAATAAGTCCCAAACACTCTGAGGTTAATGCAATTATTCCAAAGGTGCTAAATGTTGCAAGTTTAATACATGTTTTTTTTTTTTGTTCCCCACGGGGTGTCCGGACCATCTTTCGCGCACCTCGACTTATCGCTGACCAAGCATTATTTTGACAACGCCGGAGTTCGACCTTGGGAGCTCCAAGTCGACCCAAGGTTTCCAATAGCAGCCTTATACCACTGCGTCAAGAGGTTTGGTTTTTAATACATGTTTTATGTAGAAATGTTACTATCCGTTGATTTAGGAACTCTTAGTTTACTATTCCTTATAACTAGTTTTGTTGGAATTAATGACTTCCAACACTTCAACATTATTTTGGATTATCTGGATCCTTAATCTGTTTTTGTTTTGTCTGAAATGATATGCATGTTGTATTGTAATCTTAAATCACATAAGCATGTAGAATCCTAATTATGTCTAGTTCTCACTAGATTAAACCTAAGGAAGCGTACTGAATCCATGATTACGTAAAGTGCGGAGTTTTGTGGGTTTGTTGCCTTCCAACATCAAAATCCTAGAGTGTTCAATGGGACATCTCTCTAAGAAGGGGAGGAGGAGTATAGCTTATAATGATTTGATTTGTGACCATAACCGTAAGGGGTTCTTTATATACTACGTCAATAGAGTCCCATCAACCCTATTTTGACTAGTATTGCGTCTCTATCCATTACAAAGCCCGTTCCCATTTGACGTTTTAGATAGCCCGTAATGTAATTGTTTAACTGAATTTATAAGCCTATATCAGGAAATGTACTAGCACACCGATATGACCCAATAGAAGCATAGCAATACGCATATGGCCAAGAACTTTTCTGAGCAAACAAGCTGCGTACCATAATACATATTAACAACTACACTGGAACACGCCTAATTTTCCCAACATTGCTTTTTTGGTATAGTTTCCTTCATGATTGCATGATTTAACTTAATTTTGAGTCTATGTATGAATGATTAAGTTTTGTTTTTATAATGTTTAATTTCACACAAGTTGTCACATCTCACATGTTAAGTTTATTGATGTGCGCATTGTTGTATTAGGGATAAATAAATAATTGTGTGGCATCATATAACAAAGAGTCCAGATCGATCATGTTACCCATTCATTTTTATTTCTCTTGAGCATCTTATGAATTTAGCATGTACAAAGTGGCCACGAGTGTGAAATATGTAGCACACCAATGATATATAA